>CAJDSM010053067.1:4999-16332 GCA_903981925.1 Ostrea lurida | reverse complement strand
AACTCACAAAGGATACCACCCCGCCACCCACATATTCTTTACGCTCCATTGAGTCACTGAAGCTTGAACAAAGAAGATATAGCCCGCCACCAAATCCATATGTTAAAAAAAACCTTTTAGTTTTGACCTTGAGATCAAGGTTATACAAGGTCATGAATGTAAGTGGATACACCTGCATGCGGGTTTATCCATTGTGATCCACTAATAAGCCAAATAGAATCCATGTTAGAAAAACATAACCTTTGACTTTGAGGTCAAAAGTCAAGGGTCATATGGTCAAAGGTCACATAGAGAATCATGAATGCATCCAATATCATCTCTCATATTGATACACCCATATGCTAGATATGGTATGTATACGTCAAAAGAACAAAGAAGTTTATGGCCTAGACAGTAGTAGACAACGGAATTAAACACACGCCAGTACGGACACACCAAAACAGAAGTATTATGACACAATCGTCGCATTTGATGATGCATCCATTCGTGCCAATACAGGATTCTTGTGCAAATAACAAAAAGAGTTATAGCCCGTGACACGAATTTCATGTAAAAAAACATGATATTTTTATCTTTGGAGGTCCAGAATGTCAAAGGTCATGTACAGTCATCAATAGTACATGGACACGTCGTCTCATAGGATTACACCCATATTGCCAAATATGGATTGCCTACCTGCAAAGAAACAAAGAAGTTATGCCCGGACAGCGAATCTGCAAAGACAGACAGACAGACAGACGGACAGATGATTCCTATATTACCCCCAAGCTTGTTGCAGGGTATAATGATTAAAAATGCCCAACGTTAAAAAATGCCCCAGATTATCGTTTTTGTGTACACCTGAGACGCTTGAGAGGACGCATGCAGTTTGGACACGAAATGGGGCTAATGGGGGCGCCGGCAGTTCTTAATTGCCTTGGATTATTTATGTTTACGTCCACCGAGAATATTTCACTCATACGGAGACGTCACCCAATGCCGGTGAAGGGCTGCAAAATTTAGGGCCTTGGTCGCGCTCAGGCCTTTGAGCAGGGAAGGATCTTTTCGCTGCCACCACCTGCTGTGACACGGAACCTCGGTTTTTCCGGGTCTCTCCGGAAAGGGCCGCCCCATTTCAGTCGCCTTTTACGACACGCAAGTGGGATGCTGAGGACCTATTCTCAACCCGATCCCCACCGGGGCGGCAGTTCTTAATATCCAATAGCGCATGTACATCAATGACCACATTACATTCTATTGTCTATTCTAAATTTCAAAATGGTCAAAGGTCATCATATGTCATGAATTATGCCAAGTGACATCTTCTCATATTTGATACACCCATATGATAGATAATGGTATGCAAATACGTCAAAGAAACAAAGAGTTATGTTTGCATTAAGAGGGAAAATAAAATCATGCTCCTGTGTTTATTTCAGAAACAACACACGTTTCTTTACAGTAGCCCGAGTTCAGAATTTTGGTGGACTGACCAACTCATTTGTCAGGTCAAAACTTGCCTGATATTCGCAATCCTTTGCGATAATCCACGAGTCCTAGAATCCCCATGTCCCCCCATGTTCGTGTCTACATCGCAGGCGCCTCTTTCACGGTCTCCAGGGTGTACACAAAAACCGATATTGGGGCATTATTTACCTTGTGGGCATTTTTTCCTGGAGCATTTTACCTTGGGGATTTTTACCTGGGCATTTATGTACCGAGCGTTTTTACCGGGGCATTTTACCTGGGGCATTATTACCGCACGCCCGCCCAATATGGTATATGCCTACTCAAAGAACAAAGAAGTTGAATGGCCCGGGACACCGAATCTGCAAAGACAGGACAGACCGACAGACAATATTCCTATATACCCCCAAGCTTGTTGCGGGGGTATATGATTAACACACAAAATATTCTATCGGTATGGAATTCCGTTGACAGACATAAACACCATATGCAGGTGATAAATGGAATATTGCTACAATAGATATACTATAGTATGAACGTTGATGAAAAAGCAGGAATCATTCCTTTAAATTTGTGTTCATTACTTTTAGACTGCGTGTTTTAAAAACCGGTTTATGTTCAGATACTTAAAGCATCCAATATTACCAAATAAGTTTCGTGAAGAGTGGTTTGGTATTTTCGAGTGTATTTGGTGTGTATCGTTCAACATTACATGATGAAGTACAAAATATCGAGTTGAAGGCCACGAAAAGATATTTTTTGAAGTTTGAATAGGTCTGTAAATTCCACAAACTTGGTTGGCAAGACTTCCTTTAGAGGATACTTGGTTTCAAAGTAATAGTTGATAGAACGACAGTTCACAATGATAAGAATATTTTTCATTAAGAGAAGCAGCTGTTATATATGTTGCAAAATCCTAGTCTTTAATATATCACAAGGAAGTTAAAAAGCCGCTCGTTTGAAGCCTTGTTGTGGGTATAAAGTTGATTGATTTCAAAGTCCTTTTACATGTAGAAGTTTCGAGGATTCACATTTGATTTTACCCACATCTCGCACATGTGGGTCATTTAATCAGAAAATTTCCCCATTCACAGCAGTTAATAATTTCGTGAGGAGTAAAGATATCTCTTCCCTTACTGTCATATAAATCAACTGGTGTCTCCTTAATGCCTTATCAATCCGACATCATTTTATCTAATTTCTAATCGGTTTAGAAGAACGATCATGTGCTTATTCTTAAATTAGGACTGCATGCAGTCATTTTCACTTTCAAAAATGACTGATTTGAAGGTTTGTTGTGATTTCAACAAAAAGGGAATTGGTCATATGCAATACTTGAAATTGTATTTTTAGACTTCTACAAAGTTAAAAAAACTCGATCAGGCCATACGTTCCAGACTCATATATTGCTAACTAAGTTATTCATGCTATCAAAGACAGACAAAATAAACAACATAATTCACCTCAAGCAAAGGGATTCTCAGCAAATCTAAAGCTTCCATATAAACAAAATCAAATATCGCCCATAAAACATTCATAGGCTATTTTGGGGTGTTGGCAAGGAGATAAGATTTAATGAGAGTCCATGGCTAGGATACTCGCATGAATAGCCGCGTAAAATAATTATACATGCATTCCACCAATTTAGTTGTTTTGTGAGTGTTTTTTAACGGTTTCATAATGCAGACAAATCTCTCACTCATACATTTGTTTTTTTATTCGTATCAGCGTATTACTTTTTTACATTTCCTAAAAATATGAATACACATGTGTTACAGTTGATTTGGCAAAAAGTGATCTAGTGGTAAGTACAATAAACTTTAAACTTGGACAGATCAAGACACCGATTCTCTTCAGGGGTGGGAATCTCTTCTTCAAGGTCACCCTAAAAAACGCTTGAATTTCAAAAACTGATATGATGTTACTTACTTTTACGATCAATACAACACAGGAACAAGTGAGCATTACGATCGATTGATTGTTACGTCCCATCGGAGAATATTTCACTCATTATGGAGACGACACCATGTTGTGAAAGGGCTACAAATTTATGACTGTGCCTTGACGCTCAATTTGAAGCAGGGAAGGTCTTTATTCGTGCCACACCTGCTGTAACACGAGGGCCTTGTATTTCCGGTCTCATCCGGAGGATGCCTTAAGACAAGCAAGGGGGTACTGATGACCTAGTCTAACCCGAACCCACCTCGGGGCGAGCATAACTAAGAGATATGTGAAGGCAAATATAACGAAAAGTGATCAATCTCGGAAGTCCTAAATAGAATCACAAAAACAAGAGTTGGCAATACACGGACCCTTGAAAACCAGAGTGGGATTAGGTGCCTAGGAGGAGTAAGCTTCCCTGTTGACCCGGTCACACCCGCCGCTTGCAGCCCATAGTCTTGATCACGGTAAACGGAACAATCCGTAGTCAAATCAGTGTATAAAAAACGGCTTAAACAATGGCTCTGAAAACACAGTCAGACAGCATTTTGACTCAAATGGTAGGTTATGATAATATAAATAAAATTGTGTATAATCGACCAAGAATTTACGAAATGCTGCCTTTAACGTGACTGTGAACCCCTGCAATAACATCTTGTCTGTAAGTAGCTTGCCTCGATTTAAAAAACTGATCATACGCAGAACAAGCTCTTGCCTATCGATATCAATCTCATAAATCTTTAAAAGAATAAAAAACAAATATTTAAGGATAGATTTTGCACCGTCCTAATGGCAGAAGTTCCTTTTCGAAAAACTGATCACTAGACACATGGGATTAAATAGTTTACTCACAGTATTTCTAGTTTTTTTTTTAAACCGATGCAGGCTTCTGATAATACAGGGATTTCAATAATTTCGTTTAAAATCAGCATTTTGCAAATTTTATGGTTGTGATAATGAGCTTTTTGCAAATACAACTTGTCAGTAGGACAAATATTGTCAGATGCTTTATAGCAATTCTTATGGAAGATATTTTGTATACTGAGCTTGTCTTATTTCGTTTACCTTATCTAGATAGCAGTTTGATGGCGGGTGTGATCGGTCAACAGGAAATACTTACTCTACTTAAGCACCTAATGCCTCCTGTGGTGTTTCAAGAGGCCCTTGATTGCCCTGGCCCCAAGACCATAAACTGAGAATAGACTTAAGTCAAATTTTTTATTACTTTAAATCTCAAGATTTAGAACACAGATGTTTAAAATCATTACAGGATTTCAAAAAGAAATCAAATGCAAACATATATTAAAAATGTCATCTGTTTATGAAAATTAGTTTTCAAGTTAGCTGGATTTGAAATTTAGACTTAAGTCTATTCTCAGTTTATGGTCTTGAGGCTAGGTCTCAATTTTGTGTTCTCTGTAGATCACTTCTTTGTCGTCACCCTTTTTAAAAGCAACACAATATCTATTTGTTAATTATGATTTTACCTTCCAAAAATTGCGCATTTTACTGAAGAGGGCCCTCTACACATTTCCTAGTTAGACCCAAACAAGACAATTTCAATGCAGATGTTTGCCACCATCAAACAAATTATAGGCAGGCTACTGACATATGCTGATGCAAAAAAAAAGGAGTTTGAACACTCTCGATTAAAGTCAGCATTTCGCACATTCTACGATCCTTACAAATGATATAATCTGGCAATAAAATCTGTCATTAAGTCGATGGCTGTCTGACTAGTTTCATTTCAAAACGTCGGTTTCGAGATAATATCCGAGTTATTTCCCTTTGGAGAATTCTCGTACGTAGTAAAGTACGAAACAATTTGTTTACACGGATGATGCGGGAGTGAGACAAATATGCATCACTGCATACGTTAATGTAAGTTTTTCGTATGCAGTTTTATAACCTGGATTCAACTGATACACAAACTAGGTATAAATGATAAGTATTCAAGGATTAATCAAATGTTATTAATACATGTATCAAATTATTTCTACCTGCAAGGCATTCAAAGTTCCTCTAAACATATCTTCCACACAGAAGAGCTCTTATCTCGAATCTGGTATGTTGTTAAACAGTTCTCTACTATGGATTTACTCCGTTTACCTGATCAAGATATTGAGTTAACGGCGGGTGTGACCGGTCAACAGGGGATGCTTACTCCTTTTTACTAATCAAAAACAAGACGAATATTTATCATAATTTATTTACAAAATGTACAATAGAATTTAAAAAAGGATCCGAGCCTATGATATTAGGCTACATCAGATTGAGGTACCAGAAATTATCGAAGACGTGCGTAGCTCGAGGAAGTTCCCGTTCCACAAATCCCGATCACACCTTGTCAATCCACAATGGTTTTTCCATCCTATCCAATCTATTGGATACACATTATCAAACCAGAAATATTGATGAATAGAGCATTGCAGATTTAGAATGCAATATTAAAACTTTTTAAATATTTAAACTATCTATAATGGAAACGTAAGTAACAAAAATACAGGTATACCCAATCCAAAACGTAATACAAACTTTGTAAAAATAAACATTTAATGAAACATTAAATTGTTTAATATTCAGAATTTTATATTTATAGTAAGCTTTCATTTTTCCGTCCTTCAAAGGGCCTCAAACTATCTTTGGTTATAAAGTTCCCTGTATGTGCCCCTCATTTTTTAGCCAATCAGGATGCAGCTGCATTGTCACATTGATCTTTGAAAGCCTTAAAATTTTGTTCAGCGACCTCCAATACCCCTCCTCCACCCATTTTTGTGATTTTAGTTATGATTTTTTTTAAACATGTATGTATAAGCGGGGTTTATCTTTGTGTACAATGTTATCCAACCTTTGTGTGGCCTTTTTTGTGCGCCACCTTTTTGATAAGTTTAGTGTTTTTAGATGTGTATTGGCTGGGATCAATTTAATTTAAATCTTTATTTGATCATTTGCAAACCTAGTCATTAGTTGCAAACCTGTGTAATTTACATGTTTATTTGCTCATTTGCAAACCTAGTCATTAGTAAACGGTTGTTTGTATTTACTTGTCCCAGCTAATTAATTTTATATATTTTAGTCTATTGTGTCATTTGTTTGATCTTGGTTTATAACGCCAATAGTTTTGATCATGATAATAAATTACATATTCACTTAACCTTTCTATTATATTTTATCGCACATGTCAAGGTAACCAGTAACAAAAACTGAGCTTCGGAATGCCAGTATTTTTATTCCTTGTTTTTTTAGCGCAAAATTGCGGAATATAAAAAAAATGTTAAAAGTAACAATTATTGAGCTGCAGGTTCTTAACACATGTTACCCACTAAGGTAGAAGCTATAACTATTTAGGTAACATCTTCTAAGATCACATAGCAGGGGAGTTTAACATCTTCATATTAGTGGAGTGCCTTATGTAACAAATTTGACCGCCGTGGGAATTTTCTGAATAAAGCAAACGACCACTATAAATTGTTTCTAAAATGTCTTAGAAATTCAAAAAAGTTTGATATACTTTTTGATAACGCGGCAGGTGCTAGTTATGACGTCATAAATATCTGTGTTCTAAAAATAGATATTTTCTTATAAAAATGAATAAAATAGGGTCAAAACATACCTTTGAATAAAACGAAATTGCAATATTTGATATGAAATGCTAAATGTTATTGTATACATAAATCAATAGAAAAATTCAGTACCTATTTTAATCACCAGGGATTTATTTGATAAAATCACAGCTCAGATTTCAGTAAAAGACGTCCACTGCGTCTGGAAAAAAGTGTACAGCGGACATTTTTTTAAATCTGAATTTCGAGATTGAATTTGACAAACACATATTATTCGCATACATTATTTTCAAAAGATTTTTATTTTCAACCGTAGTTGAATGATAATGTGAAACGCATTAAAATGTTGTTACGTTACTGGTTTTAGATGTCAAATGATGCAATCTCAAGTTTCCCATTTTCATGAGAGTAAACAAATTCCATGAATGCACAATTTCCTCATTTATAGGTGTCCCTCTAATGGGAATGATGGTGGCTATAATGCAAATTATAAATATAGAAATGATTAGGGTGCTTTTCATTTCGCTATGTTCGCAGTCGGGGATTTTCTCGCGAAATTAAAACAACCGCAATAAGTTTGCAAGTGTGACACAATATGCAAATTTGAATTCCGCGAAAATAAAACCTCTGCAATTAGACCAATATGAAAAACATCGAACTCTAAGCATCGCCAAATTAAAACCATTAAAATACATGTAGAAATGAATTTATTTTAATCAAATTAATTATATATGCAACCGATTCTGGAGCGTAGCTTCGTTAGGCCACAGGAGCCGGTAATTTTTCTGTAATAAGGATAGCAAGGGTTTACACTCAATCCCTAGTACACAGTGGCGAATCCAGGATCTGTCGAAGGGGTGGCGATTCCTTGAAAGTGGAGGCCAATAAGCTAGAGGTTTGGAGTGATGCCATAGTGGGGGCCCAAGGGCTTAAATCTCCAGAAGATCTAGGGTTTTATTACTTTTAGCGGTTAATTTATATTTCTACTAAGTTTGACTACAAAAGGGAGGCCCCCTGTAAATCCGCCTATGATATAAACCCTTACTATCTTCATTACAGGCTTTAGATCTTTACCGGTTCGTGTGGTTACGCTCAAGTAGGCATCTACCTACATATATTTTTGACATATTTCACCAAAACTATGCACAAAATAAAATTTTAATATATATTTCTCTAGGATTTATCTTTTTTTAAAATCGAATAAAACAGTACATATATTCATTTTGTTGGAATTTTCTTTACACTTATATCTATTACTTATGTAATTTAGACGATTATGGTACATGTAAAACCTGTGGACTAAAGGACAACAGTACAGCGTGTTAATGAGTTTACATATACTGAAAGGTAAATACTTGTTTGTATGAATCTACATCTCGGAAAGCATAGATCTCAACTTACTGCACTATTATAATAGGGAATAAGTAGCCACTTCTGGGCTTTGCCATCTCATTGTTTCGGGAGAAAAGTCTGCTCTTGTCAATTAAAGAGAACCTCATGAACCCTGTGTGCCCCTGCTCCGAAGCCCAAATGGAGATGTATCCTGTTCCTCGAGATTGGTAAAAGCTGAGAGCACAGTCATTCACATATACTATCGAATATCAAAGTGGTGCTAACGAATTACCACTTTAAGACACAGCAAGCGATGCTTTATGCTATGGCAACTAGGAGATAATCTTCATGCGACAAATCTCCAATTTTCGATCTACACGGAGAATAGATCATTGGCGAAATTGATCTAGATTTGGACCCATTTAGTTCAAATCGTACTTGATAAATGGGAAAAGGCGTTATTATTTATTAATCTACAATATATAATGTTACTTGTTGCATCATTGTTTTTAATCATAATACGATTAATCCATATTAATACTATTAGTTTGTCAGTCACATTAAAAATGTGAGTCCTTCAGAGTGTTAACTTCTATCATAAAAATGTATTTTGAAGAAGAATATGTGAATGTTAGATTTATTGCATTGGCACTGTTTTTTATGTGTAGGCAATTTGGGTTTCAGTGCAATGGTGGCATCGAAAGGGGTACCTTGACCACAAAGGGTTTGGGGTAGGCAAGAATTTTTAAAAATAGGGTGTGGTTTACTCTTAAATTACATGCATCAGATCAATTAAATTATGCATAAACTATCGAGCATTTTCATAGTTGGGGGAATTTTATTGGTATGTGTTTTGTATATCGGGAGAGCAATTGACCAGCTGGAGACTTGACACACTGATTGACGTTTCTTATACAGGTATGAGTTTTAATGACATGAGTTGGTTAAATATTATATAGTAAATATAGCATACATTTATATTTTTGGGACACACACTCTCAGCTCCTTTATAATGATCTCTGTAAAATGTTAATATCGAGATGTGGTTGAGGCCTGGATGTTTGTCGAATACTCATATAAGGTATTTTGGCGTTCAAATCAATTTCTTCCTCGATTTCATTTTTGAGCAATAATTGTTCATATATACATTTATAATTCAAGAATATAATAAAGAGCAATCTATTTGTTTTTATTAAAAACAAATGTCTCTCCTCTTCCCAAATTGAAAGTGCTTCAATTA
Organism: Ostrea lurida; assembly: GCA_903981925.1. Classification (NCBI taxonomy): domain Eukaryota; kingdom Metazoa; phylum Mollusca; class Bivalvia; order Ostreida; family Ostreidae; genus Ostrea; species Ostrea lurida. The sequence goes on along the minus strand of CAJDSM010053067.1, from coordinate 6,810 downwards.
CTTCCTCCTTCCGTTAATGTACTGCATGCTATGGAGGATACATCGTCGGAACCCACGAGTTTTCCTTCCATTATACTGCATTCAATGGATGTAGTGTGATGGAGGGGAAAACCGTGGGTTCCGATGTTGTGGAGGAGAAAACACATTATGGACATACTTTGTGCAAGGAGGAAAAAGATGAAGAAAATATTCAAAATCAAAAACAATGTCAACATCATCAAATGAAATGGATTTTTTTTTACAAAATTCCAGGCTATCCAGTAAGCCATGTTGAAGTATTCTCACAGGCCAGTTTACATTATTCCACCCCTTTAGATCCGCTAAAACTTACATGCCGGATAACAATCGGATATCTTCTGTCCTGACATTATCACATCTGCGAAATGACAATTAATGAAGCTGTACAACGTTCCAAGTCTATCTGATAAGCCATATAGGATAAGTGTTTTCAATTCATTTTACATCCACACTCCTCAAACACCCATCATAATGTTAGAAAATATAATTATATCATCCTGCCCTGACAATATACCGCATCTACAAGTGGCATGAAGAATTGTAGAAAGTTTGAAGTCCATCCAGTAATTAAGCCATATATGAGTAATGATATTTTAAATTACACCTTCCACTCGTCCTAGATCCACCATAACTTTACGGAGAGATTGATTAGATCGCCATGCGTAATGAGGATTTTTTAAAGCGAGGCCAACTACGAACAAAAAAGTTGATGTTGCAGGTTATAACGAATCTCGTTTAAAGCCATCATTTCGCAAATTCTACGGTCGCCTATAAATGACATGTTTGCGATTACAAAGTATCACTAAGTCATATGTTGACTGCTTTGTTTCATACCCTTTGTTAGACTGTCAGTTTCCTACTGGGTTTGACTACGGGTAATCCCGTTTACTTTATTTCGACTACGGGCTCACGGCGGGTGTGACCGGTCAGCAGAGGATGCTTACTCCTCCATGACACCTGATTGCCTGCCTTCGCTTTTGTCGGAGGTCCGTGTTGCCCTACACTCGATTTTGTATATGTTTTTTGGATTATGATTACGTTTAACCACGATGTAACTTTGCCTATTGTATCCTGTCACAACAACATTTCTCATCTGCAAGTAGCAGTGAAGCACTGTACAAAGTTTCAAGTCTATTCAATAAGACATATAGGAAAATGTTAACAACTATATTTCACCCTCCCACCCCCTCTTAAGTACACCATAACTTCTAAGGAATCTGTCCTGACAATTTTATGCACATCTACAATAATGATGATGAAGCATTGTCAAGTTTGAAGTTATCCAATAAGCCCGTTTAGGAGAAGCGTTCGAAAAAAAAATTTGTGACAGACAGACTGGGGACGGACGAACAATAAATACAGAGACAATACTGTATCCCTCTGGAAGAGGGAGACAAATAGTTCAAATGATTAATTTTCGTATTTTTCTGATCATCCTGAATCAATTCATTATTAATGTAGAGAACACTTTTTTCTTTCTGTTCAAGCACACTATAAACATTGATGGAAATTCAAAAGATGTTATATAAGAGCCATTTGAAGCTAGGCACCTGATCCACCTCTGGTGTGTCCAGGGCCGTGTTTTCCCAACTCGTGCTTTTGTATTCTATTTGGGACTTACGAGATTGATCACTGTTCATTATTCTTTGCCTTTACATTATACGAAGTCTAGATTTATATTGAGATTCCACCATAAAAGATACCAAGACATGGATTTATGGTTAGGCCTACTCAATACACTCGCTGGAGTCTGTAGAAATTGTTTCAATATTGATGGATGACAAACATGTATA
>CAJDSM010053063.1:480-15050 GCA_903981925.1 Ostrea lurida | reverse complement strand
CAGTACAATTTTCGCGTTTTTCAACCGTTGAAACAAGTCTCTGAAAGGCTTGACATGTACATTCAAGCGCTTCTACATGAAAAGAAGAAACTCTTAGCGTGGCCTTTAATTCAACATTTTCGATATATTGACGATGTTTTATCCATCAATAAAAATGATTTTCATTCGAATGTCGATTCAATATATCCCAACGAACTAGAAATAAAGGACACCACAGAGTCTTCCATGTCGCTTCGTACTTGGATATTTATTATTGAACATTGACATTAACGGCAAACTAACTACTCACTTTATGACAAACGGAACGATTTCAGACATGTTCTTTATGAATTTTGGTCCAAAGGTCAAGCTCGCTGAACATTAAAGTAGCAATATGTTTTCATTAAATTATTGAACAATCCGCGTGTCGTCTGTTAATCAGTTGCTTACAAGTATTTTAGCAACTGACAGATTAAGCTTTATATTTCGCGAGTGATGCCTCTCGCATAACCACGCGAACAAATTCCTGTCTTTATTTAGGAATCTACGGTAAAGATAGATTCATTATCTACAAATACACGAGGGCATGTACAGCACCGCCACGCGGCGTATTTTCAATAAGCGCTCTAGGTGAAGTGACTGGCGTAAATGTAAATATAAAAATAACACGCTTCGTGAAGTATGCTGGTAGATTGGAACGTTAATTACAGTTCATGCCATTGTGTAATTTCAAAATGAAATGAAAAGCAAAGATAACGAACGAACGATCAATCCAAAAGTCCCCATAAAAAGGCAAAGATAACGAACAGCGATCAATCTCCAAAGTCCCCAATATAGAGCAAAGATAACGAACAACGATCAATCTCCAAAGTCCAATATAAAGGCAAAGATAAGCACAACGATCAATTCGTAAGTCCCTAATATTAAGGCAAGATTGCAAATAGTGGATCAATCTGTATCCCAAACAGAATACAAAATAAGATGGGCAAAACACCGGACCCTAAACAAAAGGTGGGATCAGATCGGTATAACGCCATCGAACATGCGAATGCTTTAGACGTGACTGTGAAACCCAGTATGACAACTTGTTTGTAAGTAGCCTGCCTCGATTCAAAAGCTGATCATATACAGAACAAGCCTTGCTATCGAGTAAACAAAATATGCAGGATGATGATGGAAAGTTCTACTAAATATGGAAGTTGATATGGAGAAGCTGAAATCTTACTTGGATACTGACAGTAGACGGGGTATACTCATAGATCGGCATAGTATCTGACGGTATCTTGAATTAACATATGTGCGAGTAAACTGAACCAAGAGTGATCAGTTTTCACATCTTTGATAAATGCCTCCAAGCTCATGGTAAGTATGTACATACTAGTAATTGTGATATATTGTAGATGTCCAGAGCGCAGACTTTAATGATTCTAATGTATATTTTTTTTTACTATTATAATATCAACCAAAACACATGCAGCATTTCCAAAGTTTAAAGTTATTCTACGTTTTAGTATAGGAGTCATAAGCTCCACCTATGAGCTGCACATCAGACCTAGAGGCGTGAATCCTACAACTTTGGTAGAAGCCATCTTTTTAGGCTCACTGAACTATTCTGATCGCCTGTTGTCCCTCGTCTGTCTGTCCGTAAACTTTTCACATTTTCGACTTTTCTCCAGAACCACTGGACGAAATTCAACCAAACTTGGTACAAATCATCCTTGGGTGATGGGTATTCAATTGTTCAAATGAAGGACCAGGCCCCCTCAAGGGGAGATAATCACCAAGAGGCCACAGCCTTAACGGTCACTGAGTATCATAGCCACTCAGGAGTCTCATATTTTCATTTCTTAAGTCTCAATACAGAGTATTTTATTCACATGTTAATATTTTCTGTATATGCATATGCATTCTATTTCATATACACAAGAAGATTATCATTTTCAATCTCACACGATTGTTCAAGAATTTAATGAAAAAACATATTGCTACTTTCAATGTTCAGCGAGCTTGACCTTTGCCCAAAATTCAATAAAGAACTCTTCGTCTCATGAGTAGTATATGTGTATGAATATAGTGACTCTAGGTGAAGGATAATGCTCTGGAACCCAGAAACATATTGCTACTTGATGTCAGTGCACTTACCTTTGACCTTTACACCCCAAATGGCCCAAATTCAAAAGGGAATATATCTGTCTGGAGTAGTCATATGCATGATATAGTGACTCTAGGCAGAATGATAATGCTCTTGAGCCAGACACAATATCGCTACTTCGATGTCCTTTGCCCTTTTGACTCAAATTCAATAGGAAACACCTTGTCCATGGGAGACCATATGCATGTATACGTGACTCTAGGTAGAAAGCTAACCTAAAAGTCGAAACCATTCTGTCTACAGACGGATGACAGACAACCTGAATTCAGTTACACTCCCCCCCAACTTGTTGCAGGGGGGTAATATTATGATAAAAGGCCCCTTCCATTCCAAATATCATTTACTTCACATTAATATCAATGCATTGTAAAAGATGCTTTCAAATATTTTACTATATAACACTATGTACAAGTCCCCCCCACCCCCGGTCAGAACCCCTACCTGGGATTACCAAATTTACAATTTTGGTAAAGGTCTTCCTGTTACATCACATGCATTTAGTTTTTCTCAAACATGTGCGGTTGGTAAGAAGATTTTTGAAATTTGGTCATTTTGGGCAGTTTTGCCACCCCCAAGGCCCCAGGGGTGAAGAGACCTGAAATTTACAATTTATGTGCCCTTGTCCAAAGATGCTTCAATACTAAATTTGAAAAGAATTGGACTGGTGGTTATTAAGAGTTAAAATGTTCAATTGTTAACATTTCATCAATGCCACTTTGCCCCACCTTAATACTAAAACCCCTACCCTAGTCATGAAATTTACAAATTTTGATAAAGCTCCTATTCATTCAAATATCCATTTAGTTTCACATTAATATCAATAGCATTAAAGATGCTTATCAAATGCTTTATATATAAACACTATGTACCAGTTTGGCCCGCCTGGGTTCAGACCCCTACCCGGGGATCACCAAATTTTCAATTTTGGTAAAGTCTTCCTGCTCTACATCACTATGCATTTGGTTTCTCTAGACATGTGCGGTTTGTTAAGAAGATTTTTGAAAAATTCGGTCACTTTTGGGCAGTTTTTGCCACCCCAAAGGGTGCAAGAGACTTGAAATTTACAATTTATGTGCCCTTGTCCAAACATGCTTCATGTCAAATTTGAAAAGAATTGGACTGGGTTATAAGAAAGAAGTTAAAAATGTTCTATGTTAACGACGACGCATATTGGAATTGCATCATCCGCGTTGCGTTGTCGTAAGAGCGACTGAATGGGGCGGTCATTCGGATGAGACCGGAAAACCGAGGCCCGTGTCACAGCAGGTGTGGCACGATAAAGATCCCTCCCTGCTCAAAGGCCTGAGTGGCCGAGCATAGGCCTAAATTTTGCAGCCTTCACCGGCATTTGGTGACGTCTCCATATGAGTGAATATTCTCGGTGGGAGTAAACACAGTAATAATAATCATCATATGAGAACGTCACAGTACCGGTGAAGGGATCAAAATTTAAGACCTATGTCGGCATTCAGAGCCTTTAGCAGGGAGGGATCTTTATCGTGCACATCCTGCTGTGACTCGGCGATCTCGGTTTTTCCAGTCGATCCAAATGGACCGCCCATTCAGTCGCATCTTACGACCGCAAGGGATGCTGGGGACCTATTCTAACCCGGACCGTGGGTTTCCATATGAGTGAAAAATTCTCAAGCAATCATAGTCGTACCAATGCCTACCTTGACACAGGACTTTCGTTTTTCTCAGACAGGAGGCTTGGCGAAGACCTTCTCTTGCAAGGTCAAAATACAGATTCTTCTTTCAAGGTCAAGTCAACTTTTCAACTATAGAGTTAGCTTTTCCTTGCAGATGTTATGTAAATAATGCGACATCCAACTCCATACATGGTAGTTCAGACATTTTGATAACTTTATAATGGTAGAAGTGACAGAGAAATCTGATAACAGGGGCATATATATTTTTTGCTGATTGCTCAAGGCTGAATGACATGAAGACCTCAAGGCTCAAAAGAAAAATATTGACATGTTCTCGATGTCTTTACCAATGATACCTACCGGTATGTCCTCATGTGAACAAGTTAAGTATTATAATCTTTATAATTTTAACGGCTCCGTGATGGTAATGATGGGATTTAGTAAATTCCGGGTTTTCTCCTTAATGATGGGATGTTTGATATGTAAGAAATGGGTTTCATTAAAAAAAAAAATTGCATTGCTTCGCTCCAGCATGCTTTTGATGGAGTGCTAATGCGCTAAGTCTGCTGGTGTAAATTAAAGCATTGCAGTTCTTGCTCTCTTGTATTTTCATTAAATAAAAAAAAAAAATCAATTGTATATTGTTTTACGCTTGAGAATTTTTCACTCATATGGGGACGTCACCATTGCCGTCGAAGGGCTACAAAATTTAGGCCTATGCTCGGCACTCAGGGACTTTGAGCAGGGATGGATCTTTATCGTGCCACACCTGCTGTGACACGGGACCTCGGTTTTTTTGTGGTTTCATCCGAAGAACCGTCTCATTTAGTCGCATCTTACGACAAGCAAAGGGTACTGAAGAATTATTCTAACCCGGATCCATACGGGGTGAAAATAGATCAATAAAAATTATTTTCTGAGATGTCATATGGGTTAGGACCTTATGAAAAGGCGAAGACAACGAACAGTGATCAATCTCGTAATTCCCAAACAGAATACAAAACAAGAGTTGGGCAAACACGAATCCCTAAACACATCAGGTGCTTAGGAGGAGTAAGCATTCCCTGTCGACCGGTCACAGCCGTCGTGAGCCCATTGTTGTGATCAGGTAAACGAAGTAATCCATAGTCAAAATCAGAGTATGTAAAACGGTTTAACAATAGTTATGAAAACCATCAGACAGCATTTGACCCATTGGTAGGCACCGTTGTATGGGCAAAGTAGATCGTTATAATGGCCATTTGTGAAATACTGCCTTTAAAAGTGACTGTTGAATCCCCTGCAACAACAACTTACGAAATTCCATCATTATGGAGAAAAATCAGAAAATGTATTTGAAACATAGCACTCACAATGGTTTTGTAACATCGTTGAATGTAACCACAATTTGTCCGTCTTTTGACAGCTATGGAAATTCTCCCACGGGATTATTATGGCCACGATAGGGCGAAGCATCCTATCACTCTCCTTTCTTCGGCTGTGCACCAAATTTCTAAACACTTGGATAAACTGCCCGGGGGGGGGGGGGCACTCAGTTTATATTTAGTGGGGGGGTTGTTCTGACAAAGGGGGTATATTTTTTTGGCAGATTTTGTCTACAATGGAGTTTATAATTTAACCAGTATCTGAATAGGGGTACATGAAAACAAGTCTTTAACGGGGGTTTTTGCCCAAAGTATTCTACCTTGGGGTCAACATTGAAATGACCTGCACGAAATTGTAAGGATGTGAAAGTTCTTTACATTTGTTTGCTGACTACACGTACATAAAGGTTGTCAAGTGTAAGATTGTCCATTTCATTAATCTGATGTCTTCTTGTCAATGTTGGTCTACAATGGGGTTAAAAATTGAACATAAAAGTATAATTACATGGGTAGCGTCGACCCACATTCGAACACCCCTACCAAATATTTCAGAATACCCCCCCCCCCCCCCCCCCCCCGGGGATAAACTTGTAAGCGCTTCATTTTAGCTACGACCGTATCCGAGTTCACCCCTGAGCTATATTGTACATATGAAAAAATCATGTTATCAAATTTTATCTGTCTTAATGTTCTTATTGTAGAGGGTAGTTTTGTCATGCCCAAGGTTACGTTTATCGATAGACTTTGAAATAAAGTATGGTCCGATGGTACCTCTGTCGTCATAGGTTTTTAAAAATCTTTAATTGATTAAACTTTATGCATGATAGAAATATATCTCATTTTTAGGAATTTTATTCACTGGATACGATAAAAATATACATTATACCGAAAAAGCTGATATTTTCAATATATATAATCAATTAAAATGTTTTCAAGGACAATTCTAGTATATTTCTCTGTTGCATGTCTATTGTATAAATGTTTTTCCTGATATCCAAAATTGATATGAAAAATCTTTTACACAATTAAAAAAAAAAATGTGTGACCATTTAGCTCTGCTTATGCTTGTCTGACTTCTTTCAAAAGGTGGAAATATTTACATTTACTTTGGTTATTCATTAGATTATATCAAGTGAAAATTAATATATTTTGTAGTATGAACTCACGATACTGCGAATTCACATATGGAAGGGAATTGCCGCCTTAATTCTCATGATATCTGAATTCTAACTTTAATTTAAATAAATATCATTTTTATTCTATGTTACTGTGTAAAATATAAATTTTCTTTCTTAATCCAAGTTTCATTTTGCTACATGACATCCTTACTTCGATGTCACGTTATTATACTGTAGTATTTCAATTTTCCATTTGCTTTCTTAGAAGGGTGCTTAGAATGATGGCGGTTAGTCCGACTTTGACACACTCGCTGCATTATGTACAACACTTTTAATTCAACACTGTATCATTGTAAGATACCGCAAGGTCGATCAGCTGCTTGTTCAATTTCTTATGGAATTTCAGAAGAAATTACATTTTTTTTTTATTTTCTTATAAGGAAATTTAAAAGTCCTTATTGGGAAGATTTAAAAATATCTACAGTTTTGTAGAAATACTGTATGATTTTTCTTCCTTCTAAAGGGATTTTCTTAGAAAATATAATTTCCCACTGGTCGTTGTAAATTTTTGTAGGATTTTTTTTACCCGAGCAAAAACCCTACTGTGGATAATAATATACATTTAGGGACGTACAATTTTTCCGTAGTTATTTTATTCATTCTGAAAGCGGTGGTCCCTTGTCACGGTTAGATGTCCTAGCATGAGAGCCAAGCATAACTCGAAATCTGTGGCACTTCACCTAAGCTGGTGGTGCCTGTGACAGAAAAATTCTCAAATGGGAATTAAAACAACAATCAAACAGAGGGAGTGTGTAAAGGGATCAATTCACCATCTATTCTATTTTTCAAGGCAGTTTCTTAATCATAAATGTAGAAGAATCGAGATAAATCTATCAATGTTTAAGTTTGAGAATGCCTCCACTCTTTGAACAGTCAGTGTAATACAAGAATTATTGCCCTGGGTCTCCCCTTCCATATTACCATTTAATAAGTACAGGTAACATCGCTTTGTTCTTGGCGCTTGCGTGTTTGCATTTTCTTTTCCATTCTGGAGTTTTTTTGGTTTCAAAATTATTACTGTATCAAACACTGACAAATGAACTAACGAAGCGGACTACATCATTTAATGTATTAATAATGTTCCGTCAGGCATTGCATGTCTATCAATATTTCATTTTTATTCTATTTAAGGATGTTCGCTTCTGAATATGAAAGTTGCATATATTTTGTTTTTGCGTAATATACATACCAGGTACATACATATTAGGGATGTCAACGATATTCGAATAGTCTTCGATAACATCAACGTTCGACTAAAAAAATTAGTCGAATAGTCAGCAAAAATTTTAGCATACTGACAATTTACCTATTTCGGTTGTTCTGTCAAGGTTAAATTGCCGCAAAAATTAGCACTTCCGATGATTCCAGTTTCATCATCAAAAGCAATTTCGTATTGTCTACATGTTTACTTGTATCAAAACTACATAACCAACCTGCAGACACAGCGGAATTTTTATTCTTTTTTTTTTTTTAATAAAAAGGTATGTGCGGGAAAGTTGTTTTTCCTAAATGTATAAGTACGGTGTTCCAATGCATGGGTCGGGGTATTCAAAATGCCATAATTTGAAATAGAGTCATGCATGGTTTCTGAATTAATTGTACTAATGAATGTTTTAATTGGGGTCTACCTAAGAGGACTTCCACAACTACTGACCACTAGTAGGCGGTAATTCACACCTATGGGATCCTACCATTGTTTACACACTCCGGGTGTTTATCATGTTATTCCATACAATGCCTTTACATAACAAAATTTCATTAAGTTCAATTTAGATCTAATATGCTTTTTTTGTACATGTATACGACATGTATTATATTGTCAGTAAATACACGTAAAATACGTGAAAAATTGTACTGGATTGTTTAATATATATGTGGTATACTTTGTACAAGCAACAACACCGTAAAAGTGGAATTTTTTTTCGATATAATCGAGAGAGAGAAGAGAGAGGAGAGAGAGAGAGAGAGAGAGAGAGAGAGAGAGAGAGAGAGAGAGAGAGTGTACAAAGCAACAACATCCGTAAAAGTGGAATTTTTTTTTTTTCAGAATAATCGGAGAGGAGAGAGAAGAGAGGGATAGGAGAGAGAGAGAGAGAGAGAGACTACGTCAACTATTTGTTTTTTTCTTCGTTTTTTATTAAAAACATTCTGATTTATGGACAGGAGATGTACACAATTCTATAATCTAGAACCATAATATGAAATTTATACTTGTATATATATGGGTCAAGAACAAGGTGTTGGCATACAATGTCGATGATGTAGAAGCTATGACGCTATTCTCGACCCGAATCACCATTAAGATGTTTATCTGGGAAGATAAAATTGAATGTTCATAATGCCTGCAATACCTCCTAATCTGCTTTTAAGGCAGCAATTTATCATTCTGATTTCTTCTTTATCCATAATAATAGCAAAACAGGAACAAAAATTCCTCATCTCTTTACCGAGGGTCTGTGAAATTTAAATGAAACCAATAACCTCCTCATTCTGTGCGATATATGATCATCTGAGCAGTTAGTCAGTAAATTATTGCATGGTTCATTGACTATTTCATCAAAATTACTGTACGAACTAGGAATTATTTGTTGACTTCCACAAAGGTCAGAAAAACTTATGTAATATGACTCATTTGGCGGGCTTACCAAACTTCTCTGACACGTGCAATTAGGTTTATATAAACAAAATTTTCTGCAATTATGGCTTTGCCATTGGGAATCGTGCAATTATTAATGTTGTAGATATCATATTATCACATTCTTTACTTCGTAATATCCCATGTACTATACTCCAGTGTGATAAACGAAGGCAGAATAAAATGAAAAGTTTTGTCTATCAGGTCGAAATACAATTTTTGATATATAAGGATAAATTCATTTGGTTGATGATTAATGAAGATAAACTTGTAATCTTCAAATTGAGCAAATTTCTAGTTCAAACTTTCAGAAAGTGATATTATAAACTGCAATAATCCATTTAGTTTATTACATGTATTTATATGTTGGTGTAACTTGTATAAACCCAATTTGCAAATCATATAAATTACATCTCCACATAGTTTGTATAGTTAATGTTGTAATCTATTCTGAAGTTTCTTTATAATCTATTTTTGCTGCAATGCCTTCTGGGCCCTGAAATGGAATACACCTCTATTATTTGATTTGAAAAGTATTTTATAACAATTATACATACATAAATTGGATTGGGCAGCAGGCGCGATGCCTATGTAAGCCCTCTCCATACAAGTCGTAGGTTGTTTTATAATTACATGAAAATAGCATAATATAATTGGAAAAAAGATATATAGAGTAAATGAATAGAGAAGAAATAAATGAAAGGAACTACCATTAGTATTATACTAGCAACGAAACAGCAATATTCATACCTGCAAAATATTGATGGGTGTAAATAAATTTTATATAATTTTGCAATATTCCTAGTTTGTATATTGTGGATGGGGTATAAAACAAACCGAAAACTAGGGGGGGCGGGGGGGGAGATAATTCTTCGCGAATTAAAAATGTACAAACTACTCAATACATCTATAATTTGCATAAAACTAGAAATTTATACTTTATTTGTTTAATTCATCATTTATGATATACAGTTATTGATGACAGTTGAAAACACACACCCCTCCCCCTTTAGGACACTCAGTGGCAGAAAGTTTCTGGTATACTTCATCTTCCGACTTTCTAATGCGTCTAAATTTGAATTTGTTTTTAATTCAGTGTTAGTGTAATTTCTCTGATCCCGCAAAAGACAAGAAATCTCGGAAGGTTTACTTTACTGGTTTCCATTTCATGTTCCCCCTCCGTTTCAGATCATTATTACTGATACTGGATAAATGTAGATATTATCATCCAATGTTTTTTTGCTAATATGACAATCAAGGAAGATAATGTCAACTCATTTCTTGTTGAAAAAAAATATTTAGAACACTTAAGTTAGAATACGGAAACATTTCATAAAGAGTAAGAGTTCTTCGATTTCTTTTTGTCAGAATCAGGTGCCCACTCTGTCGTCTGCTAATTTCCGCTCCGCCAGCGTCTTCCGCGTTCAGCGCCAGGAGGGGGCTAATTAACCTGTCCCCAGCAGTTTTCCTTCCTGTTTTCTCCATTTTTCGTTTTCCCCCGACACTGCTATTTTAGAGACCGCAAGCGTCTCCTCGGAGAGCTTTGGTGCCAAGTAAAACGTTAACACAGAAAAATTAACCTCTTGAAATTAACAATGAATTGTTTTATTTCATGTATAACATGTAAGTTCCTGGTATATACATGTATATATACAAAACGAAATGGAGGAGATTATTACAGTAACACCAAAGAAGATAGAGAGAGAAGAAAGAGAGAGAAGAGAGAGAGAGAGAGAGAGAGAGAGAGAGAGTTATACAATTTTTTCGATTTTAAATCTAGGATTGCGTTTTTTCTGAGGAGGCTTTATTTTCGTGGGTTTTTTTTCTCGATCGAGAGAGGACATTATAAGATATCAATATGTTAGCCGACGTAATCATCTGCAATACCTGGACATATTTTTGGGATTCTTATTCAGGGGTGGGTCCAGGAATCATCGATGTAGGCGTAATGAGTGCCAAAGGCGCGACATCTCATTCGGATTTTTTTTCTTTAAAAATCGAAATAAGATCTTGCGTTCTGAAGTGTTTCTATCACAAAATAACCCTTTTTATTACTCATATCAGGGTGAAATGACGGGCAAAAAAAAAAAAAAAGCAAAATTGACATTTATAATAACTTTGTGAAAGCATTTTAGAATCAGGAATCAGGAACAAACTTGATTCTAAAGCTATTCTGTATACACTAATATTCTCTAGTACAAAACGTGAATTCTATCTATGGATAGTCAGATAAATCTATTGTTTATTATCTGGATGGTTCTGTTGAATCCCCCACCGGAAGTGAGGGGGGGGGGGGTTCTGACGGAAAGGGCCAAGCTCAACGTTTGGTCAAAATCCAACAAACTAGAAAAATTACATTACATTCACCTGAATATAACATTTGATTTATCCGGCTTTAGGCCAAATTCATCGAGAATATGAAAATTAATACGATTGGTCATTATTTTCGTGCTTGTCCAATGACAATTTGTGTTTTTAGTCACTTTCGATGAGGTCTTTCATTCGGAAACCTTTTCCAACAAGTCAAAATAAAACGAAAAGGGCCGAGCGATGTCCCAATGGAAGGTCGGACAGACGACATGAATAAGATTAGGTGAGTAAAACATGGCGAGATTTTCATCGCTAGACGACGTACAATTCAAACGGCTTCCTGTTGATGAAAATACAGAAAACACTCAGAAGACTACAAAAATGGTTGTAACCATTTAGTGGAGAAAGGACTCTTCCGAATACGAACCTCACAAGGCAATATTCAATATTTTGCCTTTACTTTGTCACCATTCACAATAAACAATTCATCATATGATACAATTTTAAAAATGCAATGCAAATTTTAAAGGAAATAGTTAAAAACAAATCATCACCAATCATGTCATCAAATTTTGTTGAAAGTTTCGTGTAAAATGAAGATGAATTTTTAATCAGTGGATTATTCGATCAAACCTTAGAAATTCACTGAGTTCTACTATACGAGTTCAGTGAACATAGTATTTCTCAGATAAATAAAACATTGTACTAACCCAAACGATGTCAATAATTGTGTAATATGATGCTATTGTTATCAATGGTGCAGAACCACTTTATGCTCTGCGATAATTTGTTTTTACTTTTTTTCTCATCTTACTGATATTAATTTTGATGATTATCATACCATAACCATCATTTCTATGACTTATGTTTCATGAAAGTTTATTAGTGTATGTATGGTATTCATGAAACTGGAATACTATGACCTCAAGAACATAGGGACACACATCTTGACATGCGAAATGGTATAGAATCAACACCCAAGAGCGTTGAAATCATTCCGTGTAAATAAGGCGTTACTTATAAATTCACAAGTTAATAGAACAATTTCCAATAACAGATACGCCTATATTGAATACTAACAAAAACAGAAGAACAGCAGAAAGTTGCTATCAAATATTATTAAAGTCAACATAATTCTACCATTTATAGAAAGATTATATGTTCATTCATGATGCGTATGTCATAAGTTGCTCTTTATACCTCTGGTGTACTTGTATATTACAATTATAATAATTTATAATATTACAATATATATCATATGCACTATAATGCATACAAGAAGAGGATGAGCAACAACACCACATTAATGTATATTATAGGATGTGTTATATAATCAAAATACAAGTTGTATAACCCATTTGAATTATACAACAAAATAGTACATTGTATGTGGTACTTATATGAATAACAAATGGACTCATCAGTCTACATTAAAAAAAAATCTACAAGAAATGGCGATCAATCAAAAATGGCAAAGTATAAAAAAAAATTCTCAGGGACCGTGGATTCATCACATCTCTAGAACTTATCGGTTGGAAATGTTTTGCATTTCAAATGAAAAATAATTATTTTTGCCGGATAATAAGTTTCATTTTAGATTATGGGATTAAATATTGAGATGAGAACAATAACAAAGGAGTCATGGAAGCAGCGATCACTGCACTGAGGGTATTTAGTGTCACCGGGTGCGTTTGATTTATCGAATCGCAATCCCGAGGTGAGTGGTCGTCCTCATGTTCATTTGAGTAGGGAGGTGTTGGTTCAATTAATTCAAAAATAACATTTATTTCCATTCTACAAAGAAATATTGACATAGAAAACAAAAAGATATTTGGACGTATTTTACCCCCCAAAATTGTTATTTTTGCTGAAGGATGGCATAAAAAAAGCATTATGATGAATTTCAGTCCTTCATTGCATATGTTGGGTCAGTATTGGTAATTAACTTCATGAATAAAACAGTACTCATTAATAACTTAATAACTATATATTCAAATTTATGAAATGACATGACACGTGCATATATACTGTGTCTGAATATACGTCGATTTCTACCACATGTGCTCATATTGTCATGCAATAGTGCTTATTTCTCAAATTGCTCCGTAACGTAGTATTGTCATCTATAATTGTGGTTAAGAAATAAGAGACATTTTTGTTCTTACAAAAGCAGACCCTTTGTTAATGACATCTGTTAAATATTATGTCTGGCAGTTTAACATTGACAAAATAAGGACCTTAATACTTAGCATTACATTATACGTAACACCTTTGTGTGTTCTTATAAAGCATGAAATCCAAATTTTATTATAGGGTCTTATTCTGTTTATTAATATGACATGCCGCCTCCATAAAATAATGAAAAAGTAGGCCTCACAAATGACGAGTATTTTTCGTGAAGCGTTAATGATTTAACAAAGACCTTTTGAAATCCAAACCGACTTCACGATTAATTAAACCAGAATGCACAACAACTGAAATTCAAATATTTTTTTCTATATCATGTTGATAACTTTTTCCATGTCTGTTTTTGTATTCAGTGGGCAAGCTTAACTCGAGCCGCATCTGCTCCTCTGGTATATTCTGTTGCACCGCCATCTGCAATGATGCTGACGTCATAAGCGAAGTCAACTAGAATGGGATGGTCACATTGTTAGAGAAATCTGAAAATATCCCATGTCATTATTTTTCATATTTTACATGAATATAACATTTAGTAATCATACTCATTCATGTATTCATATACTTATCCTACTCCTAACCTTAAATCCTTTTCCTATTCCAAANACATTGTTAGAGAAATCTGAAAATATCCCATATCATTCATTTTCATATTTTACATGAATATAGATCTAGCAACATACTAATTCATGTATTCATATACTTATCTTACTCCTAACGTTAAATCCTTATCTTACTCCTGACCTTAAATCCTTATCCTACTCCTAACCTTAAATCCTTATCCTACTTTTAAAACCCTTATCCTACTCCAAACGTTAAATCCTTTTCCTATTCCTTACCTTAAATCTTTATCTTATTCCTAACGTTAAACCCTTATCCTACGCATAACGTTAAATCCTTATCCTACTCCTGACCTTTAATCCTTATCCTATTCCTAGCCTTAAATCCTTATCCTAATCTTAATACTCCTAACGTTAAACCCTTATCCTACTCCTAACGTTAAATCCTTATCCTACTCCTAGCCTTAAATCCTTATCCTACTCCTAACGTTAAATCCTTTTCCTATTCCTAACCTTAAATCCTTATCCTAATCTTTTAAATCCTTATCCTAGCGTTAAACCA
>CAJDSM010053058.1:0-14220 GCA_903981925.1 Ostrea lurida | reverse complement strand
CGTTATTTTTGCCTTTACATTGATCACTGTTCGTATTCTCCTCTTTTTCAGTATCATAAAGTTCTGTTAAACTGACCCTAAGTTTACAAAAATTATGTGGGGTTCGGGCTGATATTTAGGAACGTGAAAATTAAAATTTGATTACTGAAAACAAGCCATCCTTCAATTTAATCTTTATGTAAATAATTTACCCTGGTTAATTAATGTCAAGGTACGGTATTTCATTTTCAAGTTTGAAGCCAAATCAGTTAAGCTTGATACATTCGCTTTTTTATATTTTACACTTTGAAGTACATAAAAAGAAACCAGGGAAGCATGACATGAGTTATGAATCATAATCAATGATCTTTTTCCTGAATTTTATTGACATTGTAAGATGAGAATTCAACAAAAGTGATATCTACATTTTGGTACCATTTATGCATGCGCATCAAGAGCACATTCAATTTCGCCTGTTTGAGTCGTCTGCAGACTGTATACTAGAAAAACTCCATGTTGACGCGCAACGGAAATCCCCAATACCCCTACATAACTTTCACTAGTTCCGTTGTTTTATTTTTTATCTCTACATCCTTTACACTTTCGCTATTTCCGTTGGTTTTTTTTTATATCTTTGTCCTTTAGACTTCACCTAAATTACTTCTAATCAACATTCAGTCTTATATGCTTTGGCATCGTCTGTTGCTCGTATCAGAGGGCAGTGTTTCTGTGATGTTGATGTGTGCCTACATCCCCTCCTAAAAATATAGATATATAGATGCATCACAATTTACGTTTGATCTTGTAATAGTATTTTTTTAAAAGGGCAAATCGGGTCATTTTAATTTCTAATATGCAACACTTTTTTTATTTCCCTAGGATAAATCAAGTAGTTCCCAGAAGCGATTTTCTGAAGCCTCTATTCTTAGTCACCTCTATTCACAAATCTTGCTTTAGAACGTCATCTCATCAAATGAAAGTTGAGGTTGGAATACATGATAGAGTCAGAAAACGACGGTTACATGTATGGATTGTTTGTGATCTAAACAATGTATATTAATAATGAGTTTCTATTTATTCTAAAGTGTTGTCTATAAATGACTTGGGAAAACAATATGTAACAAAACTAAGAAATTCTCTTTCAGTGTGATATCATTTGTGTATCTACAATACCAAATGTTGTCCACTATGCTGTTAGAGTTTTTTGTGTATAAATCAGAGAAGGAGCAGAGAGAGGAGAGAGAGAGGAGAGAAGAGAGAGAGAGAGAGAGAGAGAGAGAAGAGAGAGACGAGAGAGTAAGAGAGAGAGAGCTTGGGAAATATCAATATCAATTTTGTTTTCAGAGGGAAAATAGCTAAATGTCATAAAAGAATATATTTGTGATTTATAACAATTTTTGAAAACAATGATAATATCAGCAACAATATTTTGTTATCAGGAATGCAGCTTCCCTGATGAAATCTTCAACAACTAAAAATTCCTCCATTTTGACAATTTTGAAGGAAATACATGTTTGTTTATCCACATTGTTGACTTCGCCAATTTATATACAATACAATACTAAAATTTGTACAGCGCCCGAATCAATCAAAATCCCTAAAGCGCTTTAAACTTGTATATATATGACTCCAAGGTCAACTGAAATGCTAAAAATATCACCTGTTGGTGTTGCCGTCGCTGATGAGGGTAGGGTTGATATGAAGGCTTTGATAGAGCTGGCAGAAAGATGGGCGGTTGTAGGGGATGCATCTTGTAATGAATCCCCCCAAGCAGCGAAGACGGGTGTTGACTTGCCATGGGACCGTGTTGAACCTGGGTTGGTGTTGATGAGTCATGTTGTATGGTGCATGTGAGAAGTTAATGAAGTACTGGCCGGTCCGGCGTATGGTGGTTTGGACTGGTGTCACGTTGAGTAGGTATCATGCAACATTCTCTATTAAGTTAGACAATGTATAAGAAAAGTCTAACACGAACCATCATATTGATCGGGTTAGTTACGAATGTGTAAAGTAGATAGGCCTGACAAACCTGTGGATTGTCATGAATAAAATAGTATTCTAAGAGAATATTAGATAAGATAAATGTAATAGAGATAAAACAATAAAATGAGATAACTGTAATAGAGATAAAACTTTAAAATGGCAAGCCTTGAATCATTGCGTGTTAACTTGATAAACTTGAATACTGCAAGAAATTAAAACCAACCATGCTGGCGTCAAAATGGTTATTTAGACATACTAGGCGAAGCCAATAAAATTCAAGGAAGAAAACAACATTTTATACTACAATATTTTACAAAATAATTGAAAGTAGATACACTGTACGTACCGCAGTCTAAATAAGATTGTACTTTACCCAAATAATGGTGAAATCATTGAGGACGGAATAATTGAATGGTTCGTCAACATGATGCTCAAAGAACGCGTAAATGGCGCTTACTCGATATATGCCACAATTAGAATGGGGAAAGTGTCGAAATTGGGTAAACGCGGGTTAATGTCAGAAACTGCATTATTTAATTCGTGGCAAGAGTTATGCTCCTTTCCCTAAATAAACATTTGTTCTGTTCATTTCAATAATAGGACTTAACTCATATTGAGTGACCAACACAATGGCTACTAGCGCTGCTGCTGAAATGTAAATGGTCGTTGCATATTTATTTCCAAAGAAATCTACAATTATAATGTATAAAAACCATGGACATTTCTCCTTAACATCCTAGAGCACCAATGTAAAGTCGTGAGGTAGGTGTATCTCTACATTACCAATGGGTGTATTAGTTTTGGTGATTTCCGGAGATCTACTGTCCTCTGTAATAGACCTATGGTGAGACTCAGTACTAGGGGGCAGGGAATTGTATTCGTGTGTTGTTCTTGTCTTTGGTGTGTTTTTGGGTGTTGTTGGAACATTTGACAATTTGCTTGGATAGTTTCTGCTAGCAGAATCGTTTTTATCCTCCATTACACCCTTTGAGAACTGCAACAATCAAATCAAACAAAAAAGTCCACAGATATAACTAAAGATCGTTTTAAATCTGGTAAAACGTGTTGCACTATAAAATACAATTGGTTCAATTTTTATCCGTTGTAATGAGATACTCACGGCTTCACATGCAGCTAGCCGGCGTACACTGCACCTACGAAATTTGCAATAAGTTTCGCAACTTTGACAACGCATTGCATCCTCTATATGTACACCAGACTCCTCTGAAAATGAGTGCAGAATCAATGAATATTTCATTTACAAAATTCCAACAAAATAAATATGATCCAGACAGAATCCTCCTCACCTCCATTCTCATATTCAGCATCATACTGAACAGTCCGAATACTAAGCCACACAGGTCGGTAGCCAGAAATACTGTTCTTGATACAAACATTCCATGGACTCGAGCTCAGATCGATGTCACCTTTCAGAGTCTCATTAGAAATTTTAGTTGATTTCTTCGTACACTCTGCAAAAGCCTTCGCCCATGTTACAGCTTTTGGGATAACTTTCAATGAAAGGATAAGAATATTGAATGCAGAAGCAATGTTGTCTTTCACAATCAATAAAAAACGCACCAATCAAATAACAATGAATGAAAGAAGAGATACAATTATTCCTTATGAACATATTTAGTTACGCCACACAAGGAACACGATAGAAAAAGTAATTATACTAAGAACATTGCAAGAAAAATCAATGTAGTCATTTCAAATGCATGTTTGCCATTCGAAGAAAACACATTTAGTCTTGAAAATGAATATATTCATACAAAAATATAGAAGTTTAAAACGTACAATTTCTTAATCAGGACTGATACCAATAGTGAAAATACATATGTATCATTATAACACAGATTACGGTGTCCTGATCTTGAGGGTGCTTGCCTCGCAATTTGAAAGTCATGGATTGATTTGTTAACCTGGTGCCACTAAATTTCTAAATCAACTGTTCCTTTGCCAATTTCTCGCTATTACGGGTAAAATTTGCAGACTTTGTATGTGACCGTTAAAATGGAGGTCCTGTGTCATGGTGGGAATAGACTCGATAATATCGCACTGCTACACCTTAACTAAACTTGTGTGAATCATAGACTGAAGGTTGTTGCTAGTCACCTAAAGCTGGACTTTTCCATTGTTTTCATCTTTACTATCTTTACCATTCTAATGCTAATCATTTCCTCATGAATGCAATGCAGATGTGAACGATGTGCGTATTATTTTTGATAAATACATTACATCTATTTTAAAGGCTTGGAATTCCGACAGAACTGAAAATGGAGTGTACTAATCACGCGCTACCGAACTTTATTATGCATGTTGGCGTCAACTTTGCAGTTCATGTCCTCATGAATTTTCAACAATTAAATGATTTCTTAATTATAATTTTTGATCGGGATGTTTTACCAAACTATTGCGACAGATATAATTGTATAAGGTATGTCACAGATCATAATCATATTACCTCCATTGGTACATAGTGCAGGCCACTTGGATTCACAGCTAACTTTTATGAATTTGCTCGTGTTGTGTTTGTCACAAAGAAGTTGAATACAGATATCCTCATCATTTTTCATTGAATCTATAACATCATGATCAAAATACTTTTATGAAAATACAATTTCAAAATATAAAAATCATTAAATGAAGAAATCGATATTGAAAGAATGAAAGACGTACTGTGTTTCGACATTGAATGTTCGAAGTCACCTGCTAAAATAACAATGTAAATTAAGAAGTGTTACATGCCATAAAATAATATAAATGTTCATCTTGATTCTGATTCTATGAAGTAATTTTTGTCGAATATGCACCATGTAATTATAAAGGCAAAGAAAACGAACAGTGATCAATCTCGTAAGTCCTAAATAGAATACAAAAACAAGAGTTTGGCAAACACGGACCCTTGGACACACTAGAGGTGGGATAATGTGCCTAGGAGGAGATAGCATCCCCAGTTGACCGGTCACACCCGCCGTGAGCCCATAGTCTTGATCAGGTAAACGGAACAATCCGTAGTCAAATCAGTATGTGAAAAACGGCTTAACAATGGCTCTGAAACACATCAGACAGCATTTGACTCAATGGTAGGTCATATTGGTAAACTAAATTGTTATAACGACCATATAATTTACGAAATGCTGCCTTTAAACGTGACTGTTGAAACCCCTGCAACAACAACTTGTCTGTAAGTAGCCTGCCTCGATTCAAAAACTGATCATACACAGAACAAGCTCTTGCGTATCGAATAAGTTGAGAGACATACACACCATATGCAGGTGATTATGGAATATTGCTACATATACATGAATATGGGAAGTTGTACCATTTGTCCTTGAAAAAAACCTATAAAACATTTTCCAGATTCTCACATAATATTAACTAAGTTTTTTATGAATCTTTAGATATTTATATATATGTATAAATTCAATAAACTTGCTATTATCTGTCCAGTAAACGTAGAAGGATTGGTTCCCACCACAAAATCCCCTGTTTTGATGACAAAATAAGCATTCCTCATTGTGTAGTCGTAGAGTGGAAACTGGGGATCCGTCCAGACATGTGCATGTATTCTCCTGGAAAATAATACACATGTACAGTATTTTCATAATACTTGTTTAGTTTCCATGTACCCAAACATGTGCATCGTGATTACTTCCTTTTTAGCTATATATATGGTAAAATTACATATAGCTGCAGAACACTAGCTCCCTAAGAAAACATTGGGACAAATTAAAAAGATACAAATCAACCCCTTGTAGAAAGCGTCGATTTATGGCGCACAAAAAATGCCCATTTTTGAGGTATTGTATCGCTGCATTAGTGCATTGCCGTTTCGTAAATACTATTTAAGAAAAAAAACCAGCATATCTTCCCACTATCCTCATCCCCAAATATACCTTCAATTATTCATTAAAGACCCATAGGACCCGAACACTCAAAGCTTGAAACAAATTTCGTTTGTTGATGCAGCCAAGTTACATGTAGGTAGCTAATCAATTCAAATCCAGGTTCATTTCCATACCCATACTTTTTTTTTAATGAAATAGTTCGTTCAGATGAAATCATTCCAGTTCGATTATATAATAACTATAGACAGCCGTGAATGAGCAACTTCGGATGTATCGTGCAACAACATATGCCAAAAGTGGTGTAAATCAAATGTGGAATCTGAAATACTCTGAAGAACTTCTAGCATTTGAAATCCTTGAATTTTTTTTCAAATCAACATCAAAACATATATGTATGACGTTTCAAAACTTTCCACAACCATTCGTCGCGAACATTTTTACATTGTAGACGGTTCCTTCAACAAAAATGAAAAAGGAATTATTCAGATCTAGTGACCAGTCAGTCTAAATATTACATTGCTAAACTCCACTCCGATTCTACGCACAAATAATGTGAATTTAATACTTCATTGCTTTAATATCAGATTCAGAGTACTTGTGCGTAGAATCGGAGTGGAGTTTAGCAAGGTAATTTTTCTTCAGAGGCCAATCTTCTGAGGTCAGATACCGAGGAGGAGTAAGCGCCTCCTGTCGACCGAATGCACCCACTGTGAGGCCTTTATGATCGTGATATTCAGAATCTTATGATTCTCAAAACTGTTGATACATATCATCAGATTCTTAATGCAGACCACCATGTTCAGTGGCACCTTTTTGTTTATGCGAAATAAAACAGGAAAAGGATCAATCTCACTTGTCCACACATCAGTTGTAAAATTGTTATCGTGTATCACTATCGTTACTGACGAAATAGTCCATGTTGTATGAGAAATATTTAATCTAGTCATTCAAACAACGAAAATGGATATTTTACTGAAGAGAGACAACGGAAAACTAACAACTCAACTTTATGACATACGGGACGATTTCAGCTTCTCCATCGTCAACTTCCCATACTTGTGTAGCAATGTTTCATCATCACCTGCATATGATGTGTATGTCTCTCAACGTATTCAATATGCAAGAGCTTCTTCTGCTTATGATCAGTTTGTGAATCGAGACAGGCTACTTAAAAACACGTTCTTGTTGTAGGGGTTTCAACAGTCACGTTTTAAGGCAGCACTTCGCAAAATTCTATGGTTGTTACAAAATATTTAAAAGATCTTCAATACGTCAAAGTGAGATGCTTTTAAAATTTTTGTAAATGAAATTATCATAATTGAAAAAGGCAATTCAGAATTATGAAAACTTGGTATATCAATATCAAAACACAGGATTTATGATAAGTGTAACTGCTATGAGTTTTGACTCACCCATGCCATGCTATTTGCTTACTAAACTGAAAACAAATTTCAGCAATACAATTTTTGAAAGAAATATATTATATCAAGTACGCTCCTTGCTAACCAAGATTTTATAGAATGGGTGGTATATCAGATGGTTATATGCTGGTTTCCAGACACACACTATACACAGATGCTATGTACTTTAATAATCTTAGTCCAGTATATTTACCTACCCCTTTCCCATCTACAAATGTGAATTATGGATTTTATGATCAAAGCACTTTTTCTTTTATCTTATTCCCAATTTATTAAAAATGGCTTCAGTAGAAAGACTATTCCTCCCCCAATGAAAACAATAAAACATCAATAATTATATTTTCACTGTCATCTAGGTTAACAAACAACATCGAATTAAACTTTGATTGAAGAACAGCAAGGACTTCTTCACTTGAACACCTATTAGTCCTTGTATTTATCTCAATAAAATCAACGTGTATTGAAACAACTAAAGCGTCCATTTTATTCAGCGCAGGGCGGTCTAAATCTCGGTTGAGATTATTTGGACATGCGCCTTCACCGAATCTCGGAGCAGTCCTTCATAAATCATGTCTGGAAATTTAGATGCAGCTTCGGTCAATTTGCACCTAGGTGACATTGCCGCTCTCATCAATGTAATTGATTAAGGGCGACCGTTATATTAACGTCAATGATGGGATCTGATGCGTTCAGATTTTCAATCATCGCTGTAATATACGTGTAGTTTGTGTACTTACCTGAATTGCAAATGTATCATGTCCTCCTTTATCCAAGCAAATATCTTGACATTTGCCTGGTGACATTTCTTTCGTTGTTTGATTAAAGATAATAAGATTTGTTACCGCCTCTTCGTGAAAACATCCTAAAATATAGGAGTATTAGATCTTAATCACAACTATGAAACCTGAACGAAGTTTGGGTCAATTTTCTAGTGCAATGAAAATAGACTTTTCTATTTCAACAACTTGTATATGTTGCGTACATATTAACTAACAATTAAATTGTGACTGAGAGTCACTGGTATTGCCTTGTTCGTGTGGAATCTAAGACGTTTAAAATCGACAGTGGCTGCTCCTTCGTTTGACGTTTAGATGTAATGGTCGCGATATTTCAGATCAAATCTTAAAACAGAGGTTTCTTGTTGCGACAGGTCCTGGTACGATACAGAACCCTTACTGTTATAACCATGAGCATTATAGACAGGCAATGTTAATGTCAGTCTCTTCATTCTGCAACGCTGGTAACTTCTGAATATGGATGACAATTCTCAAATGGACATAAAACCAACAGAGAATATCCAAAACCCAAACAAGAAACTATGATTTATGAATCTTAAGATATGTATAAAATGTTGAATACAACGATTTTTTACATAAAAAGTCAGTTTACATTTACCAGCCGATCATCCAATGTGTAAGGAGAAACATACATATTGTGATATTTCATTTCGATGATTTTGCGTATTAAGTGTTAGAGGCAAAGTGTTAACGTTGATGTAGGGCTCACGTCAGGCGTGACAGGGGATGCTTACTCCTCCTAGTAGCCCTAGACACATTATCCCATCCCACTTCTGACATTATCCAGGGGTCTGCGCTTGCCCAATTCTTAACTTTTGTATTCCTTGCAGGAGTTATGACAATGGTCATTGTTCGTTATCTTCATCTTTTCACGTAAACAATTGTAGTCGTCCATTTCACAGTTAATCGGCAATGAAAGCATCATTACAACGATAACCTTACATGCATAATCAACTATTTTCCTGAGAATATATTTGGAAATAAAGTTCGTGATCAGACACACAAGCGAGGTTTTCGGAGACCTCTTGAAGATCCACCAAGGAAACGTCAAGCAAAGGGATGTTTTCATGAATTCAATTCGCGATGACTATGCTAATATTAGAATAAGCTTGCACATAGGAAATTTACACAATTTTATTTTATTTCTTCATTCAATTAATCCACATTTAACACTGACTGTTTGAAAAGTCACACACACACACACACACACACACACACACACACACACACACACACACATTAGTCTTGACAATCCAAATAATTCATATATATATGTTTCAATATCTATTTGTATATAGACATCAAATCACAAAAGCGTGTCAAAAGGGAAAAACGTATCAATTAATCATATGAGGAATTGGAACGGAATAAAATTTATTCTCATATTCAGGTACCATTGTGGATTAATATTATTCTACGGATTTGAAAGTTCGTTTTTATCGTTGATTGAATTAAAAACAAATTACCATATATGTGAATCAAGCGACTTCTTTTCGTATACACTCGTGTCCAGTATTCGCCGCTTTTACTTTCAACTAAATTCAGTTTTGTCCTTCGTGACACCGTTCCTCTCTTTTGACAAAATCTTTGAGCATCTATCCAATTCATTTTATCAGTGGATATCAATTCGTCAGAATTTCCTAGAACACAAATGCAGATTTGAATATTTCTGTCGAGTGGGAATAACCTTTAATTGTATAAGTTAAACGAACAAAGCATTTTAAAATATTTATAAAAAGCTAATTTTCATCATAATAATTGATAATAATATCATACCTTTTATGATTGATATCAGAAAAAGAGTAAGTCTGAATACTTTCATTTTTCTTCTTCCTACCTTCCTTGTGTTAGGAACAGTTTAAACATCGAGCTATATACGAGTGAGTGCTAATTAAGTATGGAAGACCAATATACATTACATGTGACTTGAACTTGACACTTGTATCAACATTGTTTTAAATAAAAAAAACCTTCACTTTCTAACGCGATACGAATATTCGGGAAGTTCATTTTCAATAGATGATAAACGACTTTACAAATGGGACAAGATTCAGTGTAGTGACTCAAATTGAGTCATTATTTGAATCTTTTAATCCCTTAAAATGTATATATTTAGTTCCTGCGGTGTGTCTTTTGGTCGATTCGAACACAAATACCTACATGCGATTATGAAAATTGTGATGGCGCATTTATGACATCACTTGTCAGATAATTATGTCGACATGTCAGCCAATTAAGTTAAATTGTCAGATAATTATGTCCACTTGTCGGGAAAATCTCCGTTCACATTTTCCCGTAATCTCATATAGTAGGTCAACATCTGTCGAGTCAACATAATCATCAGCAAAGTCTATACAGAGATGTTTATGCTATTGGGACAAATGCTGTCTGTCATGTTTCATGACAATCGTTAAGCCGTTCTATATACACTGGTTTTGACTACGGATTACTCCGTTTACATAATCAAGACAATGGGCGCACGGAGGGTGTAACGAGGGGATGCTTACTCCTCCTAAGCACCTCATCCATCACAGGTCTATTGTATTCAGGGATCCGTGTTCCAGCTCTTGTTTTGTATTCTATTTGGGATTCACGAGATTGAACACTAATCGCTAATTGTTATTGAGCAATCGTTTTCTCCAACGTTAAAATGAAATATGATATTTTTCAAACACGACGAATTCAACAATATGGATGCCTAAGGCGAGCGTGGTGGTGGCAATTAGCTGTTTACATAGGGGACACATAACCCGTACTTCTTTGATTCCCCTTTGCATTTAATACTATATTGCACTTGAGTTAAGAAATAAACATTTTTAAATACATGTACATGAAGGCATGATTTACGATGCATCACACGACATATCTAATTAAGCATGATTATTTCTCGTTTTCAAAAATAGATATTTATTGACTGTGATAAAATAGAATACCATTGTATTGCAACGGAAATCCCCAACACCCCTAGATAACATTCAATATTTCCGTTGGTTTATTTTTATCTCTTCATCCTTTAAACTTAACCTAAATTATTTCTAATTAAGAACACATTGAACTAGCCAGTCTTATGCTCTGGTATCGTCTGTTACCCGTATCAGAGGGCAGTGTGTGATGTTGATGTGTGCCTCCGTCCCCTCATAAAAATAAATATATAGATGCATCACAATTTACCTTTGATCTTGTAATAGTAATATTTTTTGTTTTCAAAAACAAATGTATCATTTTGATTTCTAATATGCAACATTTTTCTTATTTCCACCCCCTCCTCACAAGATATATATGTTTGATTTTTTAATAGTAATAATTTTCGCTTTCAAGGGCAAATCCTGTCATTTTAATTTCTAATATATTTCTAATATGCAATAGTTTTTATTTCCCAAGGATAAAACAAATAGTTTCCAGAATCGATTTCCTGAAGCCTTGATTCTTATAGTCACCTCCCAGAAAATGTATCGGTGTTCACAAATCTTGCATGACTCGCTTTAGAACTTTATGCCATCAATTGAAAGTTGAGGTTGGAAGACATGATAGAGTCAGAAAACGACGGTTACATGTATGGATTATTTGTGATCTAAACAATGTATAGGATGAGTTCATCTTTATTCTAAAATGTTATCTATAAAGTGACTTGAGAAAAAAATATGTTAAGAAAGTGTAAATTACTTACTGTCAAAAATTCTACAGGACTGATAAAGTTTGGAAAAACAATACGCAACAAAGCTAAAAAAAATCATACAGTGTGATATCATTTGTGTGTCGTTGTAATTTTGTTACCTGGTATATAAAATATGTAGAAAAGTGCTGTCCACTGGTTTTTTTAAANAAAAAAAAAAAAAAAAAAAAAAAACATCATACAGTGTGATATCATTTGTCTGTCGTTGTAATTTTGTTAACTGGTATATAAAATATGTAGAAAAGTGTTGTCCACTGGTTTTTTTTAACATAAACAAGAGAAGAGAGGAGAGAGAATACAAAGAGGAGACGAGAGAAGAGAGAGAGAGAGAGAGAGAGAGAGAGAGAGAGAAATTATCATGAATTTCATTTTTAAAAATATCGTTTTCAGGGAGAAAATAGGTAAATCTTATAAATAAAATGTATTTGATTTGTGATTTGGAACAATTTTCAAAATCCTAATAATGCTATCAACAAAACTATTTTGATACTAAGTATGCAACTTCCCTAATGAAATATCCAAAAATATAACGTCCTTCATTCTTGATAATTTTAAAGGGATTTCATGTGTTTTATATCCGGTAAATTCTAATTCACTATCAATATTTTATCTCGATACTTTTGAACGTAAACAAATACAAGTGTAACTTACTTATAAAGGGTACAAACTCAGTGGTCAGAGAGTAGACGGGAATTATCAAAGTACGTGGGATGTTGTGGAAAAGTCAAGGGAAATCAAAGGACATTTCAATGTATGGGGAAAGCTAACCCGGTTGAGAATTTGATAAAGTATCACAACATTAATGTATTCACTATTATAATATATGTACTAATGTCTAGACTGATCACTGCTGATAGTTGCCTGAACCCTTCAGTGTAGGTCACAACCTTGAGTGGCTGGTGTTTGGCTAAACCCTTCAGTATATATATCACAACCTTCAGTGGCTGGTGTTTGGCTAAACCCTTCAGTGCAGTGTATATCAGCAACCTTTCTGGTAGCTGGCTGAGTAGATTTGGGCCATGCAACCCTTCAGTTGTAGGGGATCAGCAACGCTTTGAAGTGGCTGGTATTTTGCCTGAAACCCTTCAGTGTAGGTCACAATCTTGATTGTTCTGTATTTGCCTAATCGCTTCAGTGTAGTCATCAGCAACCTTGAGTGGCTGGTGTTTGCCTGACCCTTCAGTGTAGGTCCACAAATCCTTTGAGTTCTGGGTATTTGTCGCTAAACCCTTCAGTGTAGGTTCGACAACCTTTGGAGTGGGCCTAGGTATTTATCGTGAACCCTATCAGTGTAAAGTCACATACGCTTAGAGTGGCTGGTTTTGTGTTATTGCCTGAAAGCCCTTCAGTGGTATATCACAACCTGAGTGGCTGGTATATTTGCCTAAACCCTTTCAAGTGTAGTCACAACCTGTCCAGTGGCTTCTGGTTATTGTGGCTAAACGCGCTTCAGTGGTATAATCACAACAGTTGAGGGGCTGGATGGTTGCCTGAAAAACCCTTCAGTTGTAGCATGGCACAACCTTGGAGTGGTGGTTATTTTGCCTAAAACACTTCAGTGTATATCAGCAACGCTTTAGATTAGTGGTTGGGAATTTGGTCCTAAGACGCTTCAGTGTAAGATGTCACAACCTGAGCGGCGGCTCTGGTGTTTTGCGCCTACCCGTTCAAGTGTATATAACAGAGCCTTGTGAGTGAGGCTTGGTTATTTGTGACGTAAGAGCCGCTTCGAGTTTGTATATCGAACAACTTGAAGAGTTGGCCTGTATTATTCCTCCTACCCTTCCAGTGTACGTATTCAGAGAACCTTTATTGGTTGGCGTGGTATTTGTACCTGAACCCGTTCAGTGTATATCACAGACCTTGATGGGCTGATCGTTGCTACAACCTTCAGTGTAGATACACAGTTACACTCTCGCCAGGGCTGGTATTTTTGCGCTTAAACCCCTTTCAGGTAGGTAATTTAGTCGACGTAACGATCTGAGGTGGCCTGATGTGTGTGTGACCTAAGCCCTAGTGAGTCAGTAGTAACTGGATCACCAGACCGTGTTGAGTGGCTTGGGTAGATTTAAGTGCTAGAAAAGCGAACGGAATCTTTCCATGGTTCTGGAGTTGTGGTTACAGGAGGGTAGGATATACGATGATTAGACGATTACGATATTCCTAGTTATGCAGGAATCATGATGATCGGAACCTGGGTATTATCGTTGAAGTCCCGTAAAAATAAGAAAGGGCGCTACGATCATTGGATGATGCGCCTAGTGCTCGGATCCCAGCTAGGAAAACCTACCCTTCTGTCAGCGTTTTCAGTGTGTAGATAGTAGTTCGCAGCGACGTCGTGGAACTGCTGTCGGGAGACGGATATGCGCTTTTGAGTGTATCTTATGTTGTGTCTGGCCTGTGTAAGTGATGGGGCTCTTCAGATGTATATCACAACCGTGTTAGAGTGGCTGGTATTTGCCTTTGAAACCCGTTCGAGTGTATATCACACACCTTTGAGTGGCTGATAGTTT
>CAJDSM010053055.1:7870-22491 GCA_903981925.1 Ostrea lurida | reverse complement strand
TGCTGTATTCTTCAAAATGAAATACATTTGAATCCAGACTTCCTTTCAACATATACACATTTCCTGTATACTCTTTTCCTGGTTGCATTCGAAGAGTTCCTTCCCTTCCGATCACGATGATACTCCCGTTACTTAGTAGTGATGCTGTGTGAGAGCTCAGCCCGGCATCATCAGGAAATCCTGTCACGGTAGGGTAAATCCACTCCTCTTTCTCCGTGTCAAAAATCACAACAGATGATGTTCTAGCTTTTCCATTCCAGCCACCAATCAAAATCATGCATTTGTCAGCCAATGGAACACAGGCATGGTGACTAAGTGCTGGACTGTTTTGCACTCTCACCTCATTCCATATCATGGTATCCAGGTCCAGCTTGAAGATTCTTTTTGATGGCTGAGTGCTGTATCTCTCCTCGATTCCTCCATGAACATACAAAACATTGCCTGCATGAAAAACCAAAAAAATAAATTTCATCAGTTAACCATCACAATTTCTTTCTTTTCTTTTTTTTTATGTGTGTTGGGGTGGGAGGGTTGGCTGGGGTCTGTATCGCTAAGATTAGACTGAATATTTCATCACATAAATGAAAATGATTTTGAATCTATGAATGATGTAGGATATGTATTCAAATAATTTACAGTCCTTGAAATGTTTTAACACCCCTTACAAATGACAAAGAAATGATGAATAAAAGGGTAGCAAATATTGAATTAACAAAAGTGAACTCAAACAAAAGCAACTGCAGAGTGCAATAGATGAATGGTGACAATTCTGAATAATTTCTGAGCCCTTCTCTTAGTCTTTCTTCAACTACTCCTTAATATTTTACACATTCTTCTACCAATAATAGGTAATAATTAAATTTGTTTTTGGCAGGCAAAAAACCTTATCCCCCACCCCCCCCCCCCCCTCCCCCCCCCCCCCCCCCCCCCCCCCCCCCCCCCCCCCTCCCCCCCCCCCCTGCCATCAGTTGATTACTTCAAATTCAAAGTAGTACACTACAAGGTTTTTACTGAGAAATTTAATTTGGCCAACATTTTAAGTTCAACGAAATCCAAGGGGTCAAAATTTTTGAGATAATGCACACACTACATAATATAATTTCCTTGCTACTTCTCAAGTTTGTAAAAATCGTATCAGTAGTTCAGAGGAGTTGCGCTGATAAAGTTATTTATTAGGATTTTTGGCTCCAAACTTCAAAGGGGCGCATACTCCACAAAATAGGGATCAAATGTAATATGCACAACTTCATAAGATGTGCTTTCCTACAATCAAGTATCTTAAAAACAAGCATCAGTAATTTTAGAGGAGTTGTCGCTGAACAAAGGTTGAGTTATTTCAAATTTCTATGTTCCAAAAAGTGCATAACTCCACAAAAAACTAGGGGATCGAAATTAAATTTCCTGTAAAATATCAAACAACTACATATGATGTCCAAAGGCGCTTACTTGTCAAGTTTTGTTTAAAAATTCGGATCAATAGTTTTCAGAGAGTTGCGCCTGACAAAACTTGTGTGAGGACAGCGCCAAAAACATATACGTGCTCCCCACTAAAGTTTTTGAGGTCAGATGAAAAATGGGACCAAACAGAATTAGCCTAGATTAAATACCAGGTATATCAATGGAAAATTTAAATTGATATATACAAATATAGGTTTAAGATATACATACCCAACACACACGCTACATGGAAAGCTAGCTTTGGACCTATCGGGCAAAATATTTTCCCAATTCCTACCAACAAAATTGTCCTCCAAAACTTCTTCCTTTGGACAGCTCTGTCGCCAGTCTGTGGTTCATGTGATCAACATCTGATAAAAAATAAGATTCAATATATTACCATGATGTATTAGAAAACTATTTCGGTATAGGCCTAAGATGTTCACTTAACAAGGGTGATTCACAGCTCCACATTTCTTTTCAAAAGAAGCTATAGTGGCCAGGTAGGTAGCTCAACTGGTAGAGCACCTGGAGTCCTGGATTCAAATCCCAGTCTTGTCCATTGTATTTTCTCCTTCGATCCTGTCACATTTTAATGGTGCCATGACAAGGATAAATGTAACAGGAACTTCCGAAGGGAGAAAATGCAACATTCAAACTCTGGCCTCCTGAATTTCACTGGTCACGAAGTGCTCGTCACGAGACCTAAGCTTCCAATGTATCTGCATATATAGGCCTACTTCAATCGAATATCAGTCTTTCACTATACTTCATTCGCAACATTAAAAATAAGAAGCAGAACTTGCTGTAATTTATAATTATAGCCATGTTGTGCTACTTAGTGCTATCATATCTGCATGGAAACTTAATGACACATTCTGAGTACATCTGTAATTTTAAAATAATTATAATGAAAAAACCTTGATATATTGTTTTTGCCTCTGTCATTCCTATATCATCATGATAATGGCCACAACAGGAGCCCACATGTTTTTGTTTACACCGCCATGATGAAAATCGAAGGGCGGTTGATTTCCCGGATGTTCAGTGCGCGCGCATGGTTTCCTTCATCCTTAGCTGAATGGCATCTGGGAAGACACCGATTACACCGAAAATAGCCGATACATGTGCAGATATAGATACACGGTCGAAAATGGTGTGTGAAATACCTTTTATGTGCATTGTTGGTTTTGTAAAACCATATTATTTTCAGGGTCAACTTTAAATATTTACAAAATACGAACTTGGATTTTTGTGAAATTGTGTTGGCACCTCTCATGAAAATTTTAACGTTTTCATACAAATATACGGCATGTTAATAAGATTTAGTGTATTTGTGTCCATGCTTCATTCATAGATGTGTGATCTAAGGCCATAATGCATGATATTAGATGTAAGATAATTGAAATTTGGTCATTGTTATGTCACAACCATGTGCTTGTGTCATGTACTGATATCAAATTACCTTTATGTTAGGAGATAGATATATATACATGAAGCTACATGTAGTACATAAGTGATACAACATTAAGAATTCAAACCTTGTTCTTCCATGATCCATTTTAGTCTATTGTGGGTAGTCCATGAGCAGGCCTATCACAATTGCATGCATGGTCAACATTACGCTCATTGCTGTAATTTTGCATTCAATACAAGGATTTTTCACTTTTATTGAGGTAGAATTGACCTGTACTCTTCGCTACATTCATAAAATAATACTTCTCCAGTTTGATATGTTTACGGTGCGAGCGAAGCAATACAATTTGAAATATAAAATCTGAACAATTGCATTGTGATGTCACGTTAGCCGTAGCCTCGTTCAACCAGACACTCGGTGGTCTATGCAAATCTCCGACAAACTGAGAGTTTGGTAAAGATCCGCGATATTAACTGTTACTGCTAGGGAGCACTAATTCAGTTTTGGTTTGAATCTCCCCCACACAAACACAGTCAATTCTGAAATCATTGTACTTCATTAGTGAAACAAATGGAGAAATTACCAGTACAACAGAAAAACAGCGATCACTGTCAACTGGAAATTGTACTTTCACTTTACCTTCCAAAGTAATTTTGGTAAAATTGAATACGCAACGGTTTTTTTCATATCCCGTAGGTAGAACAGCAAATAAATCCTTTCCTCTTCTATTATATTACATTTTTAAACACTCTACTTTTAAATCATCAAACTTTAAACAACACATTCAATTTATTACAACATTCTTGGATAGTCGTTATTTTGGATTTTGAGCCAACCAATCAAATCAAATACTGAAATTTTGGTAAACCTCATTCTGACGTTATAAACGTTATCGCGTGTCTTTACCAGACCCTCGGTTAACGGAAATAGCCGAGTGTCTGGTTACACGAGACANATACTGAAATTTTGGTAAACCTCATTCTGACGTTATAAACGTTATCGCGTGTCTTTACCAGACCCTCGGTTAACGGAAATAGCCGAGTGTCTGGTTACACGAGACAATATTAGCTGCAGTGTTTTGTTTTCTTTCAAAGTAAACAATTATCAACAACAGCGAACCAAATGAAGGTATGAGAAAGCTTGTTTGGAATTTTGTGGTACTTTCCAAATAAATATTTTATTTATGGAGTTGTCAATGTATAACGCAGTGAAAGTGACAATTTTTGGGGACGCATTATGGGTCGTCTTCATAATTTTGTGGCTGATGAAGAGCGAATCACATGACTTGCCTGTGTAATCATTGGAACAATCTCATCATGTTGCTTCGCGACGTGAGCTGGCTTGCTATGAGTGTCCCCAATACTTGTGATTGTTGCAGCTAATTAAAATCATGTTGCGTCGTCCAATGGATGAGCAACTCGAGACAGATATTTTTACTTCTTATAGTTTGATGCTAGGGTTTGGCAAAAATCCATTCAGACTTATAAAATCTATAGGAGTGCAGGACCCAATGATCTCGTAGAACTTCGTTTATTTTGAACATCTTTGTTCAATGTACATGTATGTTACAATTTTCACATGTGATGGGCAGTTTGTTATCGTCTCGGTAACTGGTACGTGCTGATCTCCTGGGCTTTGTGTACGCTTTACAATACTTGCAGGAAAGGTTCTTTGTTTATTCCTACATGGACAAGAGCTTTCATTTGGTATCAAACACAGTACCCAACCATACCACCTGCAGCACTGACCAATCGCATTGAATGGCTGTTTACAAGAATTCTGTCATAAACTGTGATAAACAACAACATGTGGTCTGTCAATCAAGACTGGGCCTAGTAAAGTAAAATAGGAAAATGAACAATTTTATTCATTATGATATTCAGGGTTCGACACTAACGCTAGTTCGGTAGTCCACGGCTAAGAGGCTAGTAAATTTTACCCCAGCCTTTTAGAATACTGTGAATTCCTTATTTTACACAAGTACTTTATTCAGCGAGCTGGTCCTTTTACATCAAATTGCGAGAATGAAATTTAGCAAGTCTAAACATTTTTAGACTTATACAATCTACATCCAAAATGTAGTTTTGTTGGTTGTTTTACGTCCTATCGAGAATTTTCACTCATATTAACATATCACCAATTGTAGATGAAGTACCACAAGTTCACACCTATGCTTATAAGCACTTAGGGCTGTAGTAGTGAGGTACTTTAACATGAGAACGTCGGTCACGAAACGGAGACCTTCGTTTTTGAGGTCACATCCAAAAGACTAGTGATTCTCACTTCTAATAGCGGAGCGTTTGGTGAAGGGGCAAATCACTACGTATTTTGTTTGACGCCTCCATGGCATGAACATGGCTCGAACTCACTACCTCCTGATTATGAAGCGAGTGCTTGAACCACTGAGTAACCTGATTGGTTGGTTTGACAGATAAATTAATAAAATCAGAGGCTGTGATGAGTTTATTAGGTCATTTTGCAACGGACTTGCAGGATTTCCCTTCTAGGATAGATCCCATAAATAGCCATTCAATCTGATTGGTCAGTACTACCAGTGGCATTGTCGGATATGTGTTTGATATGCAAAACAAATGGCAGATGAATAATATGGTAACTTTGGAATGAAAATTTTGCATGATGTTCCAGACCCTTACTGTTACAATAGTTTATGTGGCATCAATGTATAGGTATTCATGCATGTGAAACATTTATAGATAGAATGGTAAAGAACCTCAAATTTATAATCTCATCCAAAAATATATCTTCATCATACTCTACTGGTGAAGACGCATTGGGGACTACTAGTTTCCCTCTATTCATCTGTATGTATGTTGCAAATTTGTTTTCTGGTCTCTTTCTCTAGAATTTGGTACTAGTATGTTATTTGTTAATGTATAATTAAACAGCTCATTGCAGTTGATTGATTTTTCTGAGAATCATGGTACTGTGTGCTGATTACAGTTTTGTAGCCTTTTCTCCACCATGAAGTCTAAAAATTTGATGTTATTATCTAACGAATAGATGCAGACCAAGTTTCACTTTTATTATGGTTGACTTATTCAAACGTATTTCATGTGTAACGACGTTACATGTAGCGGTCACTCAGCCAAGTGCTGATCAAGTTCACCATTACTGAACTTGTGTGATCAAGAGAGAAACGCTACCACATCACTAGAAAGCCAGTTCTCTTGTGAGGCAGTATAAGGTCCCTATACCAGGTCTGCTACACATGGTTGTCTGAATTTCTTTAATCCTTATAATGTACTTTGTCTNGTCCCTATACCAGGTCTGCTACACATGGTTGACTGAATTCATTTAATCCTTATAATGTACTTTGTCTAGTTCTCTGCATTGTTTTTGATCCATATACTTGTAACTAGCTGAAAACATGATACATTGGATTTTATTTTCCTATCTTTATGTTTATACATAGACTGTCAACATAAGATTATTCATGCTAATTATTCACCAAGAATATCCATATGTGAATGACTTAACTTAGGGCTGGTAGTGGACAGGTATTGAGAGCAATATTTACAGATTGCTTGTTACCTTTAACTCCAGTGCCATGTAGAACACAACAATTGATTTACCCATGGTACCTCTTTCTTTAACATATGTAATTTACACAGTAATTGTGATATAATGATACCAAAGTAATTATGATGATCGAACATTGTACTTTATTTTTCAGGATGTCGTTGCAAGAGAACACGCAATATATTACCAAGTATAAGGTGAAGAATCATAATTTCAGCCATCCAAGTTGTCAATATTCCACAGCTACATGGAGTGTATTTTGGCTTTATTTGATTGTAAGTATGTTTGCATATATATCAACAACTAGTTTAGGAAATTCTTTATACAAATTATTTTGAAGTGGTTAACCAATTTTATGATGTTTTCTGAAGGCTAGTGGTGGTGGAGTCAGATTTACATTTTGTTGCAGCCCATCAAAATTTCTATCCGTAACAATCTGTTGCATTCTTTTTAGCTCACCTGAGCCGAAGGCTCAAGTGAGCTTTTCTGATCAAAATTTGTCCATTGTCTGTTGTTGTCGTTGTTGTTAACTTTTCACATTTTCATCTTCTCCAGAACCACTGGACCAAATTCAACCAAACTTGGTGCAAATCATCCTTGGGTGAAGGGGATTCAAGTTTGTTGAAATGAAGGACCGAGCTCCTTTCAAAGGGGAAAACGAGAATATTTAGCGCACTATTTATTATAGCGCATTTAGTGCAGACTTACGATTGTGCTAAATTAAGTTGTGCGCTAAAAGGGATTCAATGACATAATTCATTGACCAGGTAGTATCATTGCGCTAAATATATGTTTGCGCCAAAAGGATTACAGTGCTTATTGGGCTAAAATATATTTGCGCCAAATATTCTCGTTTTACAGTAATCACAAAAATGCAAAAATAGGACAACCCCCACAGATGCAATGAAATGCTAAATCCTCTCAGCTTCCGGGGGACGAACCAGGGCCCATTCTGGATCCTCTAAAGGCGTAAAACACCCCCCAGACGCAATGAAAATGCTAAAATCTCTCAGCTTCCGGGGTTTTGCCCCCTTGACCCTCTACAAGGGTTCTTTCCTGGACCAGCTGTGGTCTGACTAGCAGCCTTTAAATCCTATACCTTAGTCTTGTGCACCCCCCCCCCTCCCCCAAATGGAAATTCCTGTGAGGGCTAATATTATATTGTTAAATTTTACTCAAAAAATCACTGAAATTTGGGAGCTTCTGGGGGCTTTGATCCTGGACCCCACCAGGACATTGCCCTGGACCCACTGGGGGCCTTAAGGCGGTCCCTAGACCCCCTGCCTTGAAAAGAACCCCCCCCCCCAACCAGAATTCCTGGATCTGCCCCTGGGCCAGGTTGGTAGCTCAACTGGTAGAGCACCTGGAGACCGAGTCCTGGATCAAATCCCATTGTCCATTGTATTTTTCTCCTTTGATCCTGTCACATTTTAATGGTGCCATGACAAGGATAAATGTAATAGAAACTCCGAAGGAGAAAGTGCAACAGACCAGACTGGGATTCAAACTCTGGCCTCCTGCATTTCACGTCACGAGACCTAAGCTTCCAATGTATCTGCATATATAGGCCTACTTCAATCGAATATCAGTCTTTCACTATACTTCATTCGCAACATTAAAAAATAAGAAGCAGAACTTGCTGTAATTTATAATTATAGCCATGTTGTGCTACATGTAGTTAGTTAGTGCTATCATATCTGCATGGTAACTTAATGACACATTCTAACTACATCTGTAATTTTAAAATAATTATAATGAAAAAACCTTGATAATTGTTTTTGCCTCTGTCATTCCTATATCATCATGATAATGCCACAACAGGAGCCCACCATGTTTTTGTTTACACCGCCATGATGAAAATCGAAGGGCGGTTGATTTCCCGGATGTTCAGTGCGCGCGCATGGTTTTCTCATCCTTAGCTGAATGGCATCTGGGAAGACACCGATTACACCGAAAATAGCCGATACATGTGCAGATATAGATACACGGTCGAAAATGGTGTGTGAAATACCTTTTATGTGCATTGTTGGTTTGTAAAACCATATTATTTTCAGGTCAACTTTAATATTTACAAAATACGAACTTGGATTTTTGTGAAATTGTGTTGGCACCTCTCATGAAAATTTTAACGTTTTCATACAAATATACGGCATGTTAATAAGATTTAGTGTATTTGTGTCCATGCTTCATTCATAGATGTGTGATCTAAGGCCATAATGCATGATATTAGATGTAAGATAATTGAAATTTGGTCATTGTTATGTCACAACCATGTGCTTGTGTCATGTACTGATATCAAATTACCTTTATGTTAGGAGATGATATATATACATGAAGCTACATGTAGTACATAAGTGATACAACATTAAGAATTCAAACCTTGTTCTTCCATGATCCATTTTAGTCTATTGTGGGTAGTCCATGACAGGCCTATCACAATTGCATGCATGGTCAACATTACGCTCATTGCTGTAATTTTGCATTCAATACAAGGATTTTTCACTTTTATTGAGGTAGAATTGACCTGTACTCTTTCGCTACATTCATAAAATAATACTTCTCCAGTTGATATGTTTACGGTGCGAGCGAAGCAATACAATTTGAAATATAAAATCTGAACAATTGCATTGTGATGTCACGTTGCAGTGCCTCGTTCAACCAGACACTCGGTGGTCTATGCAAATCTCCGACAAACTGAGAGTTTGGTAAAGATCCGCGATATTAACTGTTACTGCTAGGGAGCACTAATTCAGTTTTGGTTTGAATCTCCCCCACACAAACACAGTCAATTCTGAAATCATTGTACTTCATTAGTGAAACAATGGAGAAATTACCAGTACAACAGAAAAACAGCGATCACTGTCAACTGGAAATTGTACTTTCACTTTACCTTCAAAGTAATTTTGGTAAAATTGAATACGCAACGGTTTTTTTCATATCCCGTAGGTAGAACAGCAAATAAATCCTTTCCTCTCTATTATATTACATTTTTAAACACTCTACTTTTAAATCATCAAACTTTAAACAACACATTCAATTTATTACAACATTCTTGGATAGTCGTTATTTTGGATTTTGAGCCAACCAATCAAATCAAATACTGAAATTTTGGTAAACCTCATTCTGACGTTATAAACGTTATCGCGTGTCTTTACCAGACCCTCGTTAACGAAAAATAGCCGAGTGTCTGGTTACACGAGACAATATTAGCTGCAGTGTTTTGTTTTCTTTCAAAGTAAACAAATTATCAACAACAGCGAACCAAATGAAGGTATGAGAAAGCTTGTTTGGAATTTTGTGGTACTTTCCAAATAAATATTTTATTTATGGAGTTTGTCAATGTATAACGCAGTGAAAGTGACAATTTTTGGGGACGCATTATGGGTCGTCTTCATAATTTTGTGGCTGATGAAGAGCGAATCACATGACTTGCCTGTGTAATCATTGGAACAATCTCATCATGTTGCTTCGCGACGTGAGCTGGCTTGCTATGAGTGTCCCCAATACTTGTGATTGTTGCAGCTAATTAAAATCATGTTGCGTCGTCCAATGAATGAGCAACTCGAGACAGATATTTTTACTTCTTATAGTTTGATGCTAGGGTTTGGCAAAAATCCATTCAGACTTATAAAATCTATAGGAGTGCAGGACCAATGATCTCGTAGAACTTCGTTTATTTTGAACATCTTTGTTCAATGTACATGTATGTACAATTTTCACATGTGATGGGCAGTTTGTTATCGTCTCGGTAACTGGTACGTGCTGATCTCCTGGGCTTTGTGTACGCTTTACAATACTGCAGGAAAGGTTCTTTGTTTATTCCTACATGGACAAGAGCTTTCATTTGTATCAAACACAGTACCCAACATACCACCTGCAGCACTGACCAATCGCATTGAATGGCTGTTTACAAGAAATTCTGTCATAAACTGTGATAAACAACAACATGTGGTCTGTCAATCAAGACTGGGCCTAGTAAAGTAAAATAGGAAATGAACAATTTTTTCATTATGATATTCAGGGTTCGACACTAACGCTAGTTCGGTAGTCCACGGCTAAGAGGCTAGTAAATTTTACCCCAGCCTTTTAGAATACTGTGAATTCCTTATTTTACACAAGTACTTTATTCAGCGAGCTGGTCCTTTTACATCAAATTGCGAGAATGAAATTTAGCAAGTCTAACATTTTTAGACTTATACAATCTACATCCAAAATGTAGTTTTGTTGGTTGTTTTACGTCCTATCGAGAATTTTCACTCATATTAACATATCACCAATTGTAGATGAAGTACCACAAGTTCACACCTATGCTTATAAGCACTTAGGGCTGTAGTAGTGAGGTACTTTAACATGAGAACGTCGGTCACGAAACGGAGACCTTCGTTTTTGAGGTCACATCCAAAAGACTAGTGATTCTCACTTCTAATAGCGGAGCGTTTGGTGAAGGGGCAAATCACTACGTATTTTGTTTGACGCCTCCATGGCATGAACATGGCTCGAACTCACTACCTCCTGATTATGAAGCGAGTGCTTGAACCACTGAGTAACCTGATTGGTTGGTTTGACAGATAAATTAATAAAATCAGAGGCTGTGATGAGTTTATTAGGTCATTTTGCAACGGACTTGCAGGATTTCCCTTCTAGGATAGATCCCATAAATAGCCATTCAATCTGATTGGTCAGTACTACAGTGGCATTGTCGGATATGTGTTTGATATGCAAAACAAATGGCAGATGAATAATATGGTAACTTTGGAATGAAAATTTTGCATGATGTTCCAGACCTTACTGTTACAATAGTTTATGTGGCATCAATGTATAGGTATTCATGCATGTGAAACATTTATAGATAGAATGGTAAAGAACTCAAATTTATAATCTCATCCAAAAATAATACTTCATCATACTCTACTGGTGAAGACGCATTGGGACTACTAGTTTCCCTCTATTCATCTGTATGTATGTTGCAAATTTGTTTTCTGGTCTCTTTCTCTAGAATTTGGTACTAGTATGTTATTTGTTAATGTATAATTAAACAGCTCATCGCAGTTGATTGATTTTTCTGAGAATCATGGTACTGTGTGCTGATTACAGTTTTGTAGCCTTTTCTCCACATGAAGTCTAAAAATTTGTATTTATTATCTAACGAATAGATGCAGACCAAGTTTCACTTTTATTATGGTTGACTTATTCAAACGTATTTCATGTGTAACGACGTTACATGTAGCGGTCACTCAGCCAAGTGCTGATCAAGTTCACCATTACTGAACTTGTGTGATCAAGAGAGAAACGCTACCACATCACTAGAAAGCCAGTTCTCTGTGAGGCAGTATAAGGTCCCTATACCAGGTCTGCTACACATGGTTGTCTGAATTTCTTTAATCCTTATAATGTACTTTGTCTAGTTCAGTGTTCTCCCCAGGCATGTTTCGATGTCGTGAGCGACATGCCTTCATTTGAAAAAAAAAATTGCGACATCCCAAAAATCATACCGACATTCCTTTATTTTGATACATCTGTAGCCATCTCGCTTGTGATAGCAAGCAGATTTACCTGTAACGGGACATTGATTGACACACGTGTTTGTATACATGGGACCCGGGCCTTCACACCTTCGTAATTATCTACTCAAGATTCGTCACGGATGGCTTGTCGCTTAGCTCTCACATGGCTAATCCCCTATACAGCTGTTTTGATTATATGAAATTTGTGTGTTGATGTTATTTTAACTAATTTTTAACTTAAAGAGAATGCTCATAATTAAATACTCCGTAAAATCGGGCTGACAGAAAACGTCTCCAAAACTACCAATGTTGTTTGTACAAATGATCTAAGTGGCCGTAAATGTGATAAAGTTTGTTAGGCCTAATAGGTGCAATTAATACCCTTAGTATATGAAAATGATAAAATTTAGATGGAACATGTATCACTTTGCATTTGTACACCCGGAGGATGGCTACAAAAAAACCCCGGATATACATCAATTGTTGATTTCTTCAACAAACGCCCTCGTGTTGAAACGGACCAGGACCTAATCGAATTGCAGATGAAGTTCTGGATACACAGCCCCAAGAACAAAAAAACACCAAAGGGACAGAGAAAATCAGGGTTTGATTCCAAATGGAAAAAGGATTTCCCCTGGGTTGAACTTTCAATTGACGGTGCGTTTCTTGAAGTAATGTCAACATACATGTTTCTATATATCTTTATCAAATATTCCATTACACTTTAATTCATGTGACTGCATAATATTTTATAAAACATCTCAGCAAGCTGCAGCCATAGGCTTAGTGATTCCTTCATCTACTGCAGAATGTGAAAAGGGATTTTCAACATTAACAGAGGGAAAACAAAACTGAGAAACAGACTCTGCAATAAGACACTTCAGTCACTTCTCATGATTTCAATGGAAGGTCCAAACACTCTTGACTTTGACTATTGTAAAGCTGTGGAGATTTGGAACCAGAAGAAGAGGAGACTTGTGGTTTAAGACTTGTGATTTTATTTTTACATTTGTGTTTCAGAAGTGTTAGTTGAAATGTATTATGTTTATGGGTAAAAGGTAAAAAATAAAGTGCATGTGTAAATGAAAGTTTTCTTTGAAACAACAGCAGGGGTACTTGTGGGATGGTGGCATACTTTTAAAATACAAATAGACGCGTTGCGTCGCAAAGTGACATTCACGTCAAGATGCAACATGCCTTAAAAATTTTCTGGGAGAACACTGGTCTAGTTCTCTGCATTGTTTTGATCCATATACTTGTAACTTGCTGAAAACATGATACATTGGATTTTATTTTCCTATCTTTATGTTTATACATAGACTGTCAACATAAGATTATTCATGCTAATTATTCACCCAATATTATGTGAATGATTTAACTTAGGGCTGGTAGTGGACAGGTATTGAGAGCAATATTTACAGATTGCTTGTTACCTTTAACTCCAGTGCCATGTAGAACACACAATTGATTTACCCATGGTACCTCGATCTTTCTTTAACATATGTAATTTACACAGTAATTGTGATATAATGATACCAAAGTAATTATGATGATCGAACATTGTACTTTATTTTTCAGGATGTCGTTGCAAGAGAACACGCAAGATATTACCAAGTATAAGGTGAAGAATCATAATTTCAGCCATCCAAGTTGTCAATATTCCACAGCTACATGGAGTGTATTTTGGCTTTATTTGATTGTAAGTATGTTTGCATATATATCAACAACTAGTTTAGGAAATTCTTTATACAAATTATTTTGAAGTGGTTAACCAATTTTGGTTAGAATTAATCCATTTTATGATGTTTTCCGAAGGCTAGTGGTGGTGGAGTCAGATTTACATTTTGTTGCAGCCCATCAAAATTTCTATCCGTAACAATCTGTTGCATTCTTTTTAGCTCACCTGAGCCGAAGGCTCAAGTGAGCTTTTTCTGATCAAAATTTGTCCATTGTCTGTTGTTGTCGTTGTTGTTAACTTTTCACAT
The DNA here is from genome assembly GCA_903981925.1 of Ostrea lurida. NCBI lineage: Eukaryota > Metazoa > Mollusca > Bivalvia > Ostreida > Ostreidae > Ostrea > Ostrea lurida. The sequence continues at coordinate 8,608 of CAJDSM010053055.1, read as the reverse complement.
TTTCATCTTCTCCAGAACCACTGGACCAAATTCAACCAAACTTGGTGCAAATCATCCTTGGGTGAAGGGGATTCAAGTTTGTTGAAATGAAGGACCGAGCTCCCTTCAAAGGGGAAAACGAGAATATTTAGCGCACTATTTATTTTAGCGCATTTAGTGCAGACTTACGATTGTGCTAAATTAAGTTGTGCGCTAAAAGGATTCAATGACATAATTCATTGACCAGTAGTATCATTGCGCTAAATATATGTTTGCGCCAAAAGGATTACAGTGCTTATTGGGCTAAAATATATTTGCGCCAAATATTCTCGTTTTACAGTAATCACAAAAATGCAAAAATAGGATGTTGTCATATAAAAATCTTCTTCTCAAGAACCACTGGGCCAGAAAAACTGAAATTTATATGAAAGCTTTCTGATATAGGGGAGATTCAAGTTTGTACAAATCATGACCCCGGGGGTACTATGGTCACATAGCAGATCAAAGTATACAGGGAAAATCTTCTAAAGAACCAAAAAAAGCTGAAATTTATATGAAAGCTTCCTGATATAGGAGAGATTCATTTGTAAAATCATGACAACCCCCCCCCCCCCCTTCCTCCTTCGGATTTTTGGGAGTAGAATTTTGGTTCAGAAGTCTATGTCCGACTTATAGGCGAGTCCTAGGGAGATCAGTATTTTTTAGTCGGCAAAATGTACCAATTTTTAAAACAACTCCGATGATTATCATGATCCATCG
>CAJDSM010053051.1:6288-18080 GCA_903981925.1 Ostrea lurida | reverse complement strand
AGATTGATGTTTAATTTGGACCACTTAAAGTGACGGTCCTAATCTTGACTATATTTCCGATTATTTTCGAACCATCTTAAAGTTACGGTCCTAACTTGACTATTTTCCGTTTTAATTGACCATCTTAAGTTACGGTCCTACCTTGACTATATTTCTGTTAATTTGACCATCTTAAATGATTGGTCCCCTAACTGTGGATGTCTAATGGGTATCTTGGTTTTTGAGATTCACCAAGTACTCTCAAAAGTCGGACGGCTCACTAACCATCTTTGCATTATATTATTGTCGTGAGAAAGGACCCAAACTCACATATGTCCGCGGCCCGAGGCATGAAAAGCTCGGTCCGTCGGGATTAACAAGAAATCTATGTGGTGGATGGGTCATAGTAAGTCATGGCCATCGCGTGGCGTGCATCGCATTGTTGATCGCTCACACTCACATCCTGATTTAGTTCTCGCGAAGGATTCTAGACGGCCAGCCCTCGAACTTAAGAGAGTGGGTGCTTGTCTGATTAATAACTTGTTGTCGTAAGCTCACCAGAGAGAGAAGACCATTCCTCAGCAGCATCTCTAGCCGAAGGTTCTCGTATGTCTAATGTTGGACTATGTATAACAATGTGGTTTAATATATTAACGCTGGGGGTAAAGTACGCATTTTTCCATTTCGAAACATTCGCGTGAGTGAAGGGAAATAAAAATACCGCACGTCACTGTAATTTGTAAGCAGTTATATTTAATTATCTGGGGTGAGGGTCCTAAATTTATATGGTAGATACCGATAATTCACACAGGCGGAACCTTATTGTTGGTGGGCACGAGGTTCTTTTAATACGCATCTAAACATAGCACAACGTGATCCCGCGACATAAATCTATATGTAAATTTCTCCACCAACATATAGGAACAATCTTATACAGATAATGAACCGAGGTTTAGTGCCACACGATCAGAGTTAACATTGTAGATTTCTTATCCATTACACAGCAACAAACACTATTGGGATTTTGAGTGTGGTGATATTTTTTCACTACTCTTTATCATCTCTTTGTGAGTATTTATAATCTCAATACATATCAAACATACACAATAAGATCATGCATACTGCACGGCTATTAATCAATGCCAAAAATGACCAATATGTTAGTAGTAACCTCTATCTTGTATTTAGGGAAGGAGTGTTTGTATTTGCGATTTATGGTTAGATTTGCACTTTCTAATATGTTCCATAAGTTTTTTATGTTATATTAGACATGCTAGACAATGATAAGACATTTTTCGAGAAAAATCTTATAAATATGCTAGATGTATAAAAAATTGAACAAATAAACACATATAAGTTTTGTACATGGCGGGATCTGATGGGACTGGGGCAGGCGGGGATTAGATCTAACAACCACTTGATATTTTTGTGTGAGACTTAAAATATATGATTAATAGCCTTTTGTATTCTTGTAAAAGTTAGTTGGTTTCAGGAGATTACGCGTCACCGATTTTCTGAGATTTGGAAAAAATAATAAAAATCGGCTTTATCCACTCTTTCTTTTTTACGATTTCCGCCGATGGTATTTCTGTCATCTCCGCTTTAATCATCAAAATACTAGAGAAATAAAACAAAAAGTTCGGCGCGTCCCAATATTTTTTGATCATGTTCTTCCCGAAATTAAACCACACTCGGCCAACATATTTTCTATATTTATTTGCCTCTGGCAGTTGAAATGAATAACAAAGTTCCCCCCCCCCTCAGCCTATCTATCGTCTCAGAGTTAGTTTATAATATTCCACCACATGTTGACTCGGTCCCCTCATCATTAAACCGGCGTTCCCGAGGCAGTCATTCTATCTCTTCAACTTCACGCGAGAGGTGACATAACAAATTAATTTCTGCATCTTGTGCATCTAAATGTTTGTTCTTCGCTTTACAATAACAGTTCATTCTAAGTAACATAATTCTAACCTTCCTTTATAGCCATACCAGTCAATGCATCTCTATAGGTACTTAATTTGCGAAATAATGGATTTAGAGAGGATCCAGAGAGAGAAAACACACTAACATGACATCGTTCATCTATCATATTCCAAAGAATCGCAGCCACACTGACGTATGTTGGGTTTTACCTCACCTTAGAATCAACCAAACATATTGTAGTACAGGAGACCACTAAATCAACTTGACCGACTTACCCATTTAGTGGCCACTGCGATATCTCTAAACGGACATATACTTTGGATAGCTTGTATAATTGAAACAAGTAACGAAGAAATTTCGATTCTACTAAAATCTATTTTTTCATGGGAAAGAGGACTTCCGCCTGTGTTGTTGAAAAATATAGAACACATTCTTTTTACATATGGGTATGCATGAGCTATATTTCGTTTATCCATGGAAACAACGACCTGAACCTATTAATGGTATGTAATATAGGATTTCGTCACCCAAACCACATGTCTTAATACATAATTTACCACAGTTGGCAGATGCAAAAGACAATCTCAGTGATAACAACTATAACACATTGATTACACACTTTGTAGTTTTAAATTCTATCGTTTGCAATAGCCATCATACAAAGTAGTCATCATGTGCAGACATCCCTATGATAATGGTAGAAACAACTATTTATTCCACGTACATCTTAACGATCAGAGATTATCCTTGGCCACAAATGTAAATTCCACGCAAAATGTCCATCAAATAATCGGTTCTAATAGTAAATATAGGAAACATCCTTGAATGGAACTAGTAGTATATATATCAAGGAAAATGGTCCAAAAAATATTATCTCAATGTTACAAGTATCTTTGTAATTTATGTTTCACTATGAGTTATTCAAAGATGAATCTATAGCTAACTAACAACCAAAAATATTGTATGTTTAGTGAGTTCGATAAAAAAGATATAATCGACGAAAGTTAATTTGAATCATTCAAAATTTCACATATTCTAAATTAAACCTACACTACATGTAACATATGCATGTCATTTTCCACAACAAAGATAAAGGCAAAAGTGTAAGAGAGTCAAGATATCAAAGGTACTTTGGTATTTATCATTAGAAAAGCAATTGATACTTCAAATTATATTTATTTTCTGCTAGATTAAAAAATATATATCACAAGAATGATAAAAGCAACTCTAGCCCGGAATTTGCTCTCTGTTTTCCCTGAAAATACATCTAATATCTGTAGCAATAAATTGAGTGCGAGCTGTGCAACGAATATCATCGACATCCCTAGACATTATGTCCTTCGCATAACATCGACTTTCGTACTAAAAAAAATTTAGGTCGAAGTCTAAATAAGCAAAATTTTAATCATTACCTGAGTTAATTTACCTGATTTCGGTGTTCTTGTCAATGGTCAAGTGTTGCCAGAGAAAAATCACACTCTCCGATAATTCAATTTCAAGTAACATGTTTATGTCAATACAACCTTGAAAATGCAAATTTCGTTTCGTCTATCGGGTTACTTTGTATCAAAACCTACATTACCGACCTGCAGACACCAGCGGAAAATATTTTTTTTAACTATAACTCCGTATATAAGGGTATTGTGCTTTTCCCTAAAATTTTAATGCGTATGTTCCAACTGCCATGGGTCGGGATAATCAAAATCCATAATTTTACGAATAACTTTGTATCACATATAGAGTTGACGCATGGTATCTGATTAATTGCTACTAATATTCTCAGTGAAATGGACAAATTAATTTGTAGTTCAACACTTATAGTTCCCCAGCTGTTTCATATTGTAAGTGCTTGAATTGTATTTCTCATAGAAATAATGGCAAGACGCAGATAGTATGTCTACACGCGAGCGCGGAACCAACTACATGGGCTTGGTTTTTGCTTGTTCACATTTAGGAAGTTTTTCCCCCCCCTCCGCGGCGGGCACCGCCCTCCAATCACTAAAGCCTTAATTAATATTCAGCACTTAATGTTTTGAAGAAACACGTGTTGATACAAGTACTAAAAAAAATCCCCCAGAAACTAATAGAAATTTATTAATTCAATTAGGTTCATTATCATATTTATGACGTCATGAATTTGTTTGTTTGTTCTATCCTATAATTGCGTCTTGGTATGGAAATTATACACATACAAATCCTTGCGCGTAGAGCGCGAGAATATCCATATTTTATAACGCATGTAGATAGAATCTTCAGTCTGCACTCCATGTCAAGCTCTGAAGTATTATCTAGTATTTCATATCGGTAGTATAAGACGATTGTAGATGTCGTCACAAATTGTAGCACAGGTAGTAATGTCTTGCCATATTCAGAATCCATAATTCGGGCTTCGAGATCTTGGTGTTTTATCATTGGATCTGTGATGCTATTTTGGTACGTAATGTTTATGTTCTTTGACGTTATGTTATTTTTGCCGTACAAGATAGTGCACGTCACAATAAGGAGAAGCTTCCCATCAGCGATTTAACCTCAATTTTAAATCGGATCTCAATATCATTTCATCTGTTATTAAGCCAATCCAAACCGGGCAATGGGTGACATTTGAAAGGAATTTATTGCCTTGTTTGCTTAAATTAACTTGGAAATCAGTATTTCTTTTTTGGAAGACATTAGCAAATTTCTTTTCTAAAATCTTTAAAGTATAGCCCCTTAATTTCTATCAACATTATTACACAACAATTGTGCAATTAATGATGCATTTAGTCTGAGATTCTCGTACATGACTCCAAAACGTCACAATCGAGTATAGCCCCTCTTAAATATGATATTGTAGTAAAAGAGGAACTACACTCAAATCTTCAATATAGTAGTTACTTTATATGAACATTTCCTATCAGAATTCCATGAATCTACTATCTTGCGATATTAATATGTATGAAATTTGATTTTACTACCACACACAGTAAAATTACCAATGTATCTGACATGCATAAGAGATACTCATAATTTCTTCTAACAGCGACACTCTTCTGAATAAAAGTTGGTTTATTTATTTACAGTTCACTATGAGCCTTAACTGACTCATAAATAAGTGGAGTGAAATTCAATGTGCAAACGAAGATCTTGCATGGTAAGTTCAGCTCAGGGAGTCTCTATAGTAAGTCTAGCAGTATTGGGTCATTAGTCTAGTAGCCCTCTTTCTCTTCTATCACGTGAGTGAAGCGAAAACGCTAAATATCTGTGCCATGAGATCCAATATTCTATATGTTTTTATATATTTATTGTAGGTAGAGTCGTTATTGTACATAGCCTATAAGTATGGATAACCAATTAATCAAGACTAAAGGTTGACGCATAATGATTCCCAATCATGTGAAAAAGAATCGGAAGCATTCTGCTAAAGTCACGAAGTGTGCTACAACAAATCTAGATACTTAATTGGTCATGCATTTATTCCACTAGCATCTGCAGAGTTAAACTTCTTCCAAGAAAAATAAAAGAGAATTCTTGATTGGTAAATGATTCATTATTGTATACCACCTGCCGATTTGAATTGTTACATTAATCTGCCTAAGTTTTAACAAGCCAGATACATACACATCCATGTTTGAAAAAAAAATATTGCACCACGTATTTTCTCAGCAATTCTAATGACAGGCAACTATTAGACGCCGATAAAGCATTGCTCGATTTTTGTAGTTCTTAGTGCGAAGGTTACGATTCTAGATTAAAATACTTCGGCACAGTCGACTTTTTCACTAAATGAGCCGGACATCTAAAGCTAATAGACGTATATTTTGCATGCTATCTTTAATTCTTACCAGTTATCTTTACTTTATTATCAATAATAACGCTTCTATTTGTTCGCTAAAAATGTCCAGATCGCCTAAAGAGACGTGATACTATTTTGTCGCCTAATTTCTCTAATATAAGTGACTAGCCATATTTGAGGTGATATTAACAAACTTTCATTGAGTTAGTAAGATGACATTGTTCCATTACAAATGCTCGAACATGTAAAATCGGTCTGAGCACTTTGGAGTTATTTATACAATTTTATGATTATAATTCAAAATAATGAACCTGGCAATTTTTAATAAGCCGTACATACAAGTATTTACCCATACGCTATTGTCTTATTGTACACCTACACATTTAATATATAAATCCATTCATTACTAATAGCTAGTTTTAATTGCCAACATCAGTATATTGCTACGGTACAGTGTTTTGTCTCTGAGTTTAAACAATTAATGTTATAATTTTAACGATTTAACGTCACTATCGTCAGTAATATTACTGATAACACTTCTTGTGTTATTCTAACATACTTTTAATAAGTGCGTGGTATTCTTCGAGAACGAGGCTGAAAACCATAGTTATCTACGATAACCAACGTATCAAGGATGATAATCAAATAAATCTCAAAGCACTACAATCGACACACACGAATTGACCGACTAGTTAAGAAATAGGATGTCACCATGATGCTATGGAAATAATAATATACTATGTATATAATGTGCACTCCTAGCAGCACAATATTCTCGCACATACTCTACGAGTTCGATGGATGCTAAAAAGGAACCTTGACATCCCCGTCCGTGCGTAATGCAACCGACGTCCTATAAATAGAGGAATCACGATGACTAAAAACTCTGTATGCAACATGCAAGTCAAAGTGGCTACTCCACCCAACATGTTAGAGTATTTTGCTCTCAAGCGACAAGGGAAAATATGTAAGACGAGATTTTTTCAAATGGGTGTTGTCGTCGGTACACACCTATCTTGCTGATGTAGGCATTAATCTGTTTGAATTGTTGGGCCTACACAACGCGTCTCTGCCTAGTTTAACATAGGTAAGTGGTGAACTTTTCACCTATGAGATTAAAGTCAACTCTACTTTTTTAGAAAAATACGTTCTAGTATAACTCACTCCAGACTGATTTCCTTTATTTGTACAGTGAAATATTCATTTGCACAAGTTATAGAATATCTCTAGGATTATTCACCTGGTATATAGCTTGGTAACCAAAATATGTCCAGACATTAGCCTACCTAAATACTGGAATTCCATTACAACAGATGTTATTGTCTCACCGATCGTATACTGTTAACATTGCATAAATTTTGTCACATATTAGTGTCTAGATCGCAATAATGTAAACTTTGGTTGTTTATTTTCATGAATAACTTAATTACGAGACCATGCCTATCTTTATCTCGGTTCTGAAAATGTAACTGAGGTATTACTTGTTCACAAAATCAGCCTTCTCATTGCATTTGATTAGATGCACCTAGGAGTAGATCAGAAAGTGAGTACTGAGGTGTATAAAATTCTTTTTCTTCATTTTTTTTTCCCTCATCAAGTTTAGTAAGAAATTTGTATGAAAATTGCATTCAGTCCTACACGTTCCTAGTAGCATCTTGTCACAAATAAATGCACTAACTGAGGTCAACGCCTCATCAATTTGTCTTTGTCTCTCGCTAACTTTTATGGCGATGGGAACAACTTTATGCAAAGTCACATAATGAGATCTGAATACCGTATTTTAATTAAATAATAGGAATTAAATGTCGCCTGAATATATATTGAAAATAATCACAGGTAAAGATATGTGCGTATTGGTCAACATAAGCTGTACCAAGGCATATAATTGTTACTGTTTAGCTAACACACAATAACACGACACAGAGAAAATGTGCATAAAATACCAACGACTATAATAGCCTATTCTAATACCACCCGAGGCACATCTATAGCCACATATAACAGTATATCTGCAATGATAAACTAATTGTATATAGAATTTAATATATATATGCTCCATATGATACAATATAGTAGTAAATACTATAATATGAAAAAATCAATTACATGTTATGTATATAACATTTTATGTTCGCTACCAATAATCAATGATATCAATATGAAACCCACAAATATCAACAAAACTGCCTGACTTGTCCCTAAAACGTCAAGACAATAATAGAATTTGGTATCCATACCCGTCTCTGCACTCAAAGACCAACTCCACGTTTTATAGCCATCGGGAGTCCTCTCCATCCCCCGTCATAGAAACTCAAACCATATTTAAGAGTATTTATACGTTACGTTTATTTTATGGACAACCTTGAACTATAAATTGAATAACAGCTAAGGTGCTTTTGCTAATGACTCAACAGTGAGAATACTAAAAATTGACTAAACTATGATCACACCAGCAGTTTGACTATAAGCCATTTGAGTCTACTCGAAAGTATAGATTATATTTCGATCATCCTAGACACACTGAAATAGCTTGGTCATTAAATATAATTAAGCTTTTGCGTTACACACACTATGAGTAGAATCACAATATGATTGTTTATTTATCAATCATAAGACATCACTGGGGTGCTTACAATTTTTGTATATGAATAATCAGATCGTTGTATTTGCACTCGCGAGAGAGGACGTATGGACATGAGTAGCATATTGCATTATAAAAATGTGAGTTCGTATGTATCAATATAAGGTTAACCTATGTATTTAAGATGACAGTACCGATGTAACCATTACTTCTCTATTGAATTCATACCAACTCGAATGGATTTGGAAGGATAATGAAATAACACTGTTTCATTGCGCAATGGTCAATCTTTCTTCCGGACGGTAAAAGAAAGTCAAAAGTAAAGACTGTGTTGTATATCTTTATTTAAACAATTAGAATGATAATACCTGTCATTTGATTTTTAACTGAATTAAAAAACAAATAAAGTAAAACGGCAAATAGCTAAAATCAAAAGCTTGAAAATACAACCTCAGAATTGCATAAGTTATTCGTTGTCCCTCAAAGCGTTTTAAAGATCATTTCCAAATATCGGATCCACATAGAATTTTGAGCCTATTTTAACCGGTTCGGGGATTGATCGCAATGAACAATCATCCATGTCGTATCAAAACAACTTTCACATCGACAACACATTTCGGGCCAATAGAAGTGGCAATTTGTCTAGTTGCCAATCGATGCATACATCTCACACGGACATCCTGTTCATCTATATATATTAAGACAAAACAAAACTGCTGGTATGGTTTTTCATTATACTGAATGACACATATTTAGTTAAAACATCATTGGGATCTTCAAAAATTGAAGTGCTATCAAGTTCTCTTTGATTGAATATCGTGGTCATTGTTTTTTCTTTCTCGTGCCATTTCCCATGAACGTTTCCTCTTTCACACTTCATCTGATACTTCTTTTAGGCTTCTCTAACTTTCTTTCTTTTCTTTTCATGGGTTTCATTGTTGCTCTCTTTGGTGACATCAAATCAAATTTGTTCATCGTCGGGTTTTCATTTGCCCCTCTTTCATATTTTCTTCTGCCATATTCTCTATGTTCGTGGGCTTAGAGCATTCTTCATCATTTACATCAATCTTCAAATAAACACTACTTCAGTTTCAGTTCCCTGTTGTTAGCTAACTGTCCCTTTGCTAGTTTTCCGGTTTTCGCATTACTTCTCCAGTCTTTGGTATCTAATGATCAAGACTTTTGCTTTTCTGCTTCCTCTAATGGTCTCTGAATCTTACTTCAATATGCAAGCTGGTACAAGGTGGTAGGTATCCATTCTTTCAGCCATGTCAAACCGCGTGCTTGTCCACATGATGTAAGAGGTCTTTTCCGTCTCTCCTGTTGCGTTGGGGTAAATTACATCGTTCGATCTTTATCTTTACAATTGATTCCATGGTGTTGGATAGATGGCAGTATATTGGTCTTCCTATTCACACTTGCGTACGTGCAAAGTTAGCTGCCATATCCATATATTGTGGTTTTTTTGTAATCTTCAAATGTTTCCCTTTCAATATATTGATTTGATTTCAAGTTTGGACAAATTTATTTTTTCATCCAGGTACATTATTCATCTGAAATAACATTGCATAGGATTTAGGCAAGTTCTACCTTTGAAGGGCAAGACAGTCCCTTTGTAAAACGTCTGACTGAGAAACAGACTCTGAGTTCAGGACAAGTTCTACATTATCCTTACTCTCATTTCTGTGGCCAGTGGTTTTGATTGCCAAGGCAAATGACCCACTCCCAGCATAAGCGAGACTAATTACCATCCAGGCTTTACACACACTGGGTACAGCACATCACCAGGCACATGAGATGGGAACAATAGTCATGGCAGTCTCAATCACACCATTGGTAAACTGTATTCATTATTGATGCTCGAAACTTTCTATTTCATAACTTTGGTTTACTGCTATCACTGATGGCTTTGCATTTTCTTTAAGACTTGCAAGTGATTTACACATGCAAAGTGAATGCAAGGTATTCTCAAAGAAAAGTCCCGTCACGAGCTGATCTTCTTTTCCTGATGACTAATTCTTTTCCAGGGGGTTCCCAGTTTTCTCTGTCTTCTTTTCCTGTGCTTTTTGTTTACCCATCTGTCTTTTCTTGTGGATCTACCTTACCTGTCTTTTTCTGTGATTCTTGTTTCCCCAGCTTTCTTTTTCTTGATCATCTGATCCATTGTCATTTTGTTTCTGTGTTTCGGACCTTTCTTTTGTTTGATCCTTTAATTTTGTCTTTTAGGATTTGAAGCTTTCTTCAGTTCGTGCCGCTATGTTCCTCCCAGGAGAACAACGAACAACTTGTGTTCTCTATAAAAATATCTCATTTTTGCGAGTGGTAATGTCTTGAATGTATTTCAAAAGTTCCTGGGAACTGTTTTTCGAATTTGAATCATCTTTGGAATTTTTTTAATTCTAATCATCTTTGTCTGAAACTTCATATAGTTCTAGTGCCTTGTCTCTATTTCTTCGGATTTGGCGGACAAAATCAGATGCATTACTAATTCATTGCCATGAAGGACCTGAAAGTCTCATGATTCTTTTAGGGCAAGCACCTACCCATTCTGGAGCACTTTGCCATGACCTGCTTCGTGGTAATTCCATGTAGCATACTTAAATCCATGGTCAAGCCATTTCATGTGAAAACAACTGGAATTCCCTTTTGCGGTAGAGATGATGGAATCACTGAAGAAATGAATGGTATAATAATTGGATCTTTCTTGAATGGTATTCCAAAAACAGGTTCCCAGATGGGCCAAATCGGTGGTGGTCCAGTGCTCTAAAAGAAAATCAGATATTGAACCAAAAAGAACAGAAATTATCTGATTTTCCATCGGTAAACACCAGTGTGCAAAGTTATTTGCATCTCGAACGCTCCAATATATGCATTGCTTGGATTTTCTGTGTTCAATTTACATTCATAGTTTCTGGCAAAATCTCATGGACCATCCTCATTACTGTCCATATTTTTTTCTTTATAGCCGTCTGTAATGTTTCAAACTGATTTTCTATATTGAAAGAAATGGATTTATAACATCTTTTCAAGCTGTGAATCGAAAATCATCTATTAAGTTGCCAACTTTCCCTTGCATCTCATCTTTTTGAGTAAAACCGTGACTTCTTTTTCTTCACGATTTTAACCATTCGTGTTTCTTTCTTTGTAACCCACTGAAACCATGTGCGTCCCTCGTTTTGATCGATGCTTTGTGAGGTTGGGAATTATGCAAACACTTTTGGCATTTCCTGCAAATTTCCATACATGCAATTTTTTGTCAGAAGTTGAGCCAATGCTGCTTGAGAAACGAGACCTTCCTCATATTATCAGTGTTCAAAAAGTTGGTTTTCTCTTAAGTTCTATCGCAAAAAAAAAAAAAAAAAAAAAAAAAAAAAAAAAAAATAGACACCTTGTATTTTCATGGATTTGCAAGAACATGTTTCTCTATCTGATGCTTTAGGAGACAAAACCCACCATGGTCCTTGTGTCCTACAATCTCTCTCAACAACCTATACGGTCCTAACTTGACTATATTTCCGTTTAATTTGACCATCT
>CAJDSM010053049.1:0-11195 GCA_903981925.1 Ostrea lurida | reverse complement strand
GTTGGTCTGACATTACATGGATGACTTCGAGATTTTTGATCGCGCAAATTATGAATACCAGCACTGACAGCATTAAGCGCAAATTAAGTTAACAAGATGAAGCTAAATGAATTTGGTTTGTAAATAAGTCTAATACAAAGTTTTCAACTACTTTATCTCTCTGTGTTTTTAGATTAAACTATCGTACAAGATACTGATAACATATAAGATAGGAGCGTGACAGTGTTAAGGGACTATTACGTATGGAGGGCATATTTCAAATGTTAGAGGACCACAAGATCTACCATCTGTGGATTGGGTAACCACTAGTTTTACATAAAATAAACACATTCAGGTCATGTAGGTCTCAACTGTGGAAATTAGGTGTCACCTAGGCCGCTAAAAATTGAGGGAATAATTAATAACCCTAGTACATGTGTATCGTGATGAAGAAAACGTGTTGTTGAGGGAAAATATATATTTAAAACATTTGCAAAATTCATTTTACAAGGAATGAAGAGCTTTTACCGACGGTGTCACCACTAATAATTATTGCTAAATTCTTCGGCTTGGTGTACTGCCAATACTTCAAAGTAATAACTACTGTATATTTGTGAAAGATTGCAGTTATGTCATAGTTGAATATCTATTAAATATACGAAGCTCTTTGTTCTATTGCTTGCCGTGACGTTGCAGTCACAACTTTCCACTTCTCCCCTTTGAACGGTTAAATGTCGAAAAGTTACTGGAGATTTATGCGACAAAAAGTTTTGAAACAAAGTCAAATTTTAACGGTTCATATACAGGTGTTTATATTAGTGTCAGCTATAAAGACTGGCTTTATGATGAGTCTTTGAGAACTTTGCGCATGAGATAATTGCACAATGCATGCAATTACAACTTTATACATGTAGCTATGTCAAATTGACATTATTAATGTCAAAAGGAAAACTACAAAATCATGAAAAACATTGGACATCATAGATACACTTATCTTATTTAGAAGAGTTTGGGTTATCATTTCTGAAAATACACGAGGTTATGACCTGTGACTTTTCACACCCAGATACTTCATGAAGCGCGTACTGTGTTTTCAAGAATGTGTATTTCTTTTACATTTGTATTCTACTTTCGTTTCTGTCAAAAACTCCCCAGCCAATGATATAGACGTACTACTAATTTATTAATTATTTGTTCACAACTGCCACGCATTCATTACGAGTCGGCTATCAGTGTTACAATTTGTAAAGGTGTCAATGGCAAAAAAAAAACCAAAAAAAAAACAAAACACAGGACATGTAAATAGAAGCATACACCTGTACTTAAGTAAGTGAAAAAAAAAGTGAAATCTAATCAAATTCACATTATGATTAACGAATAGATAAACCTAAATTCATTAAAATGGAGAAGGATTCCGGGTTTTTCTTATTTGACACCAAACCAAACAGAAAAATTTAAATGAACCAAAAAATGTAATTACTCAAATATTGTGTGAAATAAATATACTTCCATTGACTGCAGTGATGATTATGTTTGAACTGTAATGGTCTATATATTACAGAGGTTGTCTTTACACAATTTTTAGGAATGGATCTTGATTTTTCAAATTTCTATATTTCAATGTTCGGAAATATTCTGATCATTCATTTTTACGCTAAGGCTGTCTTTTTTCTTCTTCTAAAATTGACAGTTGAAATTCAAAGTCAATTAATTGGTTGCTTATTAGTAGAGTATTTAACTACCACAGTTACTGAACGTCTCTGCAGAATACAATGATAATGCAAAAGCTGTATTTATACATGCATTTATGGACTGCAGGAATAAAAAGGATGATACATGTATCCCAACACGTTTTAAAAACCCGGAATTAAGTTAATTACAATAGCGGGACTGAAGTTGAAATCCTAAATTTGACAAACAATATTTACATATACATGTATTTCTCAATGGTTTGATTGTGAAATTCAATTATACAGCATTCACAGGTGATTGAATAGATTATTAAAATTTATATTTCTCTCATTAGCATAATTAAAACATAAATCCCATCGCCAAACAGATTCTCATACATGTTTTGTCAATATTTGCCTGGAAACTTTTTTCCCTTCAACTCACCTGGCGTCTTGTGAGTTGCAATAGGTACAACGTAGGCATTGTCTGATTAATAAAATCTGGGCGGCCTATTACACTTCGCCAGATCTCGCTAACTCCTCGGTGTCTACGGTGCTTCTTGTCAGTGTTTGCCCCCGGTGGTGCTAGGTCATGTTGCTCGTCCCTCCTTTTCAAATCTAATTTGAGAGTGGATTAAGATTTTTTTTTAAATATTTGCAGATATCTGTTTGGTGAGTACATTATTTTTTATATGTAAAATTTTCTACACATTCGATTATTTTTTAATTAAATGCATGCTTTATGAGAGTGTAATAAACGAAAATCATACTGCAAGAAAATAGTAAAAAAAAAAAATAAGAAAGAATTATCTAAATTATTCATATAATCACTAAAACATGACGATAG
Source organism: Ostrea lurida (assembly GCA_903981925.1). Lineage (NCBI taxonomy): Eukaryota > Metazoa > Mollusca > Bivalvia > Ostreida > Ostreidae > Ostrea > Ostrea lurida. Next base: position 8,699 of record CAJDSM010053049.1, on the reverse strand, counting down.
AAAAGAACGTTCTAATAGTGCATCAACAGTTTTCTTGTTAAAAAAAGGAAACTGAAAAAAAAAATGAAATGCTATAGTGTCGTTTAATTATGTAAAAGGACGGTGTAAATTCTTGGTAAACCACGATTTAAAGTAACTCTAGTGAAGTTTATTTGATGTGCGTGTAAATGAAGCTGGTGAGTATCCCAGCACGTGAGTAGAATTTTAAAGATAGCTTTCCTTTTATAGAAATATGTAATGTAAGAGAACAAAATATATTTACTTTGACCTATGATTAATTACAAAGGTCAGGCGTTTTTATTGTGTGTGGAAAATATTAATTCTAACAGTTTCCGGATATCCAATGATGAAGGTACGTGTTGCGTAACCTTTGACCAACGTTTAGTAAATCAAACCTTCAATACGGACGGGTTGTCTAAATTGAATAAATCATCGATTCCGAGAAACAGGGCACACAAGCGTTTGTGTTATCGCCTGTGTGGAAGCAGATACATGTATTACTTGTCACATCATTAGATATTATGAATGAAATGCTAGTATATGTACATAGATGAGTTTCAAAAATATATTTTGAAAATGAACAATCTCTTTATCCATTTCTTGAAATGCCGATACATGCATGTACGTCCCCACAACCCTTGGACACCATTAGTTTATTCTAATTATAACCAAGATGTGTTAAGAAACTTACATGTAATTAAAGCTTGGTGTTTTTTGTGGGGTTTTTTTTGGTGAAGTTTCACATGCCTGTTTGTTAGTTTCCTTTAAAATTCTACTTGTGCAATCACTCATCAATCATCTTTTATAGATTCTTATAAAGATAATACGAAATTCTTAAATATTATTTGCTGTCTAAATCAAAATGATTTATTGAGAATACTGAGGTCTTTCAGAACAATTTCTTTTCGTTGAAATAGATTTTTATTCTCTTTGATATAGAGAGATCACTTAGAACAAATGTGGTGTCTCATTCATTTGAATAAAGGCAAGCTATATTTGTTATGTCAAATGAAAGTTGCTGCTAATAGGCAATTTTCCTCAAAGGGTTGAATTTCGATAAATCTGAGAGAGTGTAATAGAAAGATGGTTTATTAGTTTACCAACAATCTTGTTGCGATTGGTGATTTGAAATGATTGAATACACAGAAGTATATAATAAATGTGACATTGTTGATTTTTTTATGCATCTTGTTCATCGACCATCAGATGTCGTTGGCAGTTTCGCGCCACCAATACCTTGCACCTAGTAAAGACAACGGCGTAGGCTGTCTTCGATTGTTTTTGTTGAGAAATCTGTCCTTTTTGCTAAATGGTTACTTATTTTTACATTCCTCAAACTACAGGATCAGTGAGAAGTATAGAAAGCGATCAAATAATGGAATGATATAGTACGTGTGATATTAATACTAATGTAGGTAATTTCTATCTTTTTACCTCATCCATGAGCGATTTACATATTACATCAAATACTGAAAATTCTTACGTTTGAAATTTGGACTGTAAATTCTGACAAATTCTTCATTACATTTACATGGTGGGTTCATGCTAGGTCCATGAGTTGACGTTTTTTATTTTCTATTTGCTTAATTACACATCTTTTATTGTCTCTTAATTTTCATTTGCATGCATATACAATGCTGAACAGCCCGGAGCAAAATGCACCAGATGTTGATTTACATGCTCGAAAACCACGTGACACAATAGGGCACCAATTCCTTTTTGATATTCAAGTATAAAGTCACCTTGATATCATAACGTCAATCAGTTGAGACCTCTGATCTCCAATTTACATGATGTCATACTAAAACTATATAAAAAAAAAAAATCATTAATCAATCAAAATTGTTTCACGGAAAAGGTGATGTGCGTTATTGTCAAATTGTAAAATAGAAAGTACATATATACTTAACTTTTGTCTTCTGGTTCAAGTTTCTGTAGAATCCCTTATCGTATTTCAGATATGGCAATGCTGAGATTACGTGAGAGCCTTTCTAAAGTTGGAGTACTCTTTATTTTGTGCTGCAGTCTGGCAAGTAGTGATTCTGATGCGGACACAGGCACTACAGCAGACAATCAAGACTCTATGATAACGCTTGCAACAACTGTGCCAAATTCCGTAAGCGACAATTCTCCTTCGCCCAGAGAATATACAGAATATAACGAGGATGATGATATGTATCTTTTTGGAGATTACTTAAATAGTGTTGATGAAAAACAATCCGTATCAAATAAGGACCAGGCAGTTTCTTCAGTTGATGATGTGAAAACTGAAAGCACGGGAAATGTAGAGACGTCTAGCAACTATCCTGATTCGTACATAGAAGACTCGGAGGAAGCAGATGATTTGGCGATGTATGGACAACAGGATGCGGTGGAGATTAAAGACTCTGCATCTCCCAATGGGAAAGAGGTGTCAAGTGGATCGGACAATAGTGAAGCCAATGAAGACGTTTCACCTACCATCGAAAATTCTAACAATGTGGGTGGTAGCGATAGTGGTTCCAGTAGCGGTGGTAGCGATAGTGGTTCCAGTAGCGGTGAATCTGACAGTAGCGAAAGTTCTAGTGGAGAATCAGACGATTCTCACAGTAAATCAGATAGCTCAGATGAATCAGAAAGCAGTAGCGATAGTGATGTCGACAGCGTATCTGGAGATGAGGATGAAACTGACGATAGCAACGATGTTATCGATATTGAATCTGAGAATGGAGTTCGTCTGACTGTATCTTCAGCAGATGGTAGTGATTCTGAAGAAGATTCATCAGGCGGAGACTCAAAGTCGAAAAAGAATTGCAAATGTAAAAAAGAGGGCAGTGATGAAGGAGACTCAAGATCTAAGGAGGGTAGTGACGGAACGGATAGTAAGGAGGCGTCAAGTGGAACAAGCGATGAAAATTCAAGTGGATCAAGCGATGAAAATTCAAGTGGATCAAGCGATGAAAATTCAAGTGGATCAAGCGATGAAAATTCATCACATGGTGGGAACATCATAGATGATGGCGACTCCAGTACCGAAGGAGGTTATTCTTCTTCCAGCGAAGAATTCGGCAGCAGTGAAAGCAATGAGGGTTACGATCTCGAGAAACCAGATTCCCCTAAACAAACTGTAGGCAATGGATTAGATAAAGGTAATGAAAAACTCGTATAATTCCTACAAATGTTGCAACAACACAAGTGTTAAGCTACTCAGTGACGTTCATTCAAAGTAAATATTTCTTAATCTAAATAGTTGTTAATGAATATTTACAGTGTCTCTACAATTTCTGTTGTCCCTGATGGTTATATCAGTGAAATTAATAAAATCATTGATCTTACATTATTTGAACATATAAACCATGAACGTAAATCAGAGTGATAAATAAATTTCTTCGGGATGTAAAAGAGATATATACTAGGCACCAATGCAATGTTATTCACAATATTTCAATTGCATGAATGGCATATTTTAGATCAGTCTTCATATCTGACTATAAGTGATTGATGACGTATGAACGGTGACGGATTCATACAATTCTACGCATCTTGTTATGCATCTTTTGTTAATTAATATTGAAGAATCGTGGTGTGCATGAAGCATATACTAATCGTATAGAAACATGTTTGTTCTCTCTCTTTATTGCATGCATCTTTCTTTCAGAGGGAAGTGACTATAGTACTTCAATCCATCATTTCTTCACTCAAAAAACCAACACTGTGGTAAAGGTTGTGAATACATATTCTTCAAAAACTCCATTTAGCCCATCGGGATCGGATTTATCTCGAAACTCTGACCCTCCTACACTTCCTCTGTCAAACACTAGTCCAAAACCTACCTCTCCAAAATCATACTTTATCATCCAGTTGACCACTACACCACCACCAGTCGGGACTGATCCACCCATCGACATTCAAAATAAGGGTATTCCTAAATGGTATGAAGATCTGTTACGAAAACGAGAGTACGTTGAGCAGCCTGTTATACGTGACTACATTCTTACTCCTAAAACCTCGTTCTGGCAACCCCCTGATGTTGCCAAACCCCCAGATTGGCAAGATCAGAAAGAATGGATAAATATTAAAATCAACCTAGAAAAACCTGCACATTGGATAGATGATCCTAACTCTAACGGAAGTATCCCACGCTGGAACATCCCATATATCCCGCCGGACTGGTTCAAGAGAAAGAACGAAAAGACCACTACCCATCTTAATTTTGAGCTGACAACACCCGATCCCAAAATGGTTCATTGGTCGTCGCCGAGGCCGGAGGAGCGCGATAGGACGACCCACATTCCGGAGTACCTTGCCAGGAAACGAGGTAAATTTTAATGCTGAGAACGTGGATAAACACTTTATTTCTATTGCAGGCAGACGAATATTGCACAGACAGAAACGATGCAATACAAAACATTCGTTCGGTAAAGGTTTACAAATTGCGTAAGAGTATGCAACTGCATGTCCATTTTTTTCTTAGCATTTTGCATGTTTGACCGATGAAGAAATGGTTTGCAATAGCTTTGGGTAAAGATTTTCAGTAGATATGTTTGACAAATTTATAGTGGAAATGTAATAATTATTATCTCGGAAGTTCTAGCAGCCTGTGGTTTGTTTTACTGCGATAATTTCGTTTTTATTTAACATTACTTTTCCTTTATATTAGTGGTTCATAGTATTTACATGGGTATCTAATGATGATTCGAAAATAAGTCAACATACATGTAACTAAACTGAATTAAAGTTTGAATGATAAATCATGCGAATATTAGATATGAACATTCTGAAATATTACAGTGCAGTTAATTCATGTGTACAAAACAAACAAACAGAAAAGTGAATTACATGTATTTTAAAAATCAATGATATTGGTTATCTAGTCTTCAATTTACTAATATGAATATTTAAAACGTTTTTGATGATATCCTCTAGAAAACATAGAGTAAAGGCAAGAGCTTTAAGATACATTCATTATATGAATATATAATAAGTAATTGTTACGTATGGTATTCTACAAACTAATCCATATCTGTTGAACTCTTTAAATGGTTTTCTAGATAAGTCATCGATTAAAGAATCGATTATTCAATTGTCACAAAGCGTTAAATCAACACTGATCGTTGATGTGATACGTGTATCATAAAATCTTATTTGCTTAATGCTATTGGTAATTTGCAAAGGTTACGTATACGCAAAAAGTCTTTGTAACTCTCTCAAAAATCAAACTACTTGAACATAAGTTGAACCATGTTTTGAACTTTTAAGGTTAAGCAACGAGTTCAATCACATCAGAAAGTGTTAACTGTCACATTCAGGAAAATTGATTATTAATTTTTTCAACAAATATTTCCTTTATAAGGATGATTTATGCAACATTTGCTTTGATGTTTTTCACAAAACATGTTTACAATTATCATTTCATACCTGAAAAACAAATTAGAATACTTATCATTTACAGTTTGTGACAGGACATTTGACATCGTGTTGGCTATAGATGGCACCGGAAACGAGAAAGACTTCGGGTACTTGAAAGGAGCTTTAGTGCAGCTCTTGGATCGCCTTATTATGGGAAAAAGTAAAGTTCAAGTTGGTGTGGTATTGCTTGGTAATAGTGACGGCATACAGATCCCTATTAGTGGAAATCGGTCGGAACTAGAAGATCAAATCGCAAAATTAGGTTTACCCGAAGATAGCAACAGATATGATATTGGTAAGTATAGAACTAGCTAAAATATTTCAGAGAAGGGTTTGAATTACAACTGCCCAATTGAAATAATCATGAAAGAATTACCCTGGATACGTATGTGTTTCCTCTGCAGCACTGAAGTCCGCTGGAGAACTTATAGCTAGAGAGGGCAGGGAGGGAATTCCTAAAGTTGTGATCATGATTGTAAACGATAATTCTCGATATGAATATCATACTCGAACGGAAGCAGCACGCCTTCATCGAAGTGGAATCTCTGTCTTCACCGTCGGTGTGGGCTACAATACAAACGAGGAAGAGTTAAAAACCATATCCTCTAGTCAAAACGAGGTCATCCGAGTGAAGAACTACGTCCATCTTGTTTACCTAATGACCGGTTATGTCCAACTGTTTTGCAATGTGGAGGACAACTATCTAAATCCACCCACTCTTGCTCCACCTCAACAAACAGTAAAGCCAAAGGCTAGAATGATCGCAAAATTAACAACAGATGTTATGTCCGAACCAAGTCCCGAGAGAGCAAAAGGTGACCTTTTATAGATCAGACAACATCCATTTAGAACGTAATTTTTAACATTCGCTTGATGCCATATCAAAGATTAAAATGAAATTAATGTTTAAATAACTTCTTCCATTTCTCTATTTATAGCACTCTGCGAGGGTTGTAAAATGATCAATGGTGCTGGGTTTAACAGTCACCCAAGCGAATGTGACTTGTTTGTTCATTGTTATTTCGGAGAAATGGGTCTGCGAGCAATTATTAGACGATGTCCATTTGCACAATTCTGGAATCAAACCATTCTATCCTGCCAGTATTCAGAAAGAGCATATTGCCCGATGGGTAGGTTTTTTCCCCCTAAAGTGGTTAGCATGTAATAGAATTGAATACAGTGAGTGATATTGCATATACATGTAATACAATGTTAATTTTTGTCTGTTTCTCGATCCTATGTAGACCGTTGCAGCAATATGCGAGAGAGGGAGTACGAAGACCCAGAGAATTGTCGCGCATTTTGGGAGTGTTCAAATGGCTTTTCAAAGGGGAGATGTTGTAGGTATGGATACCATTATGTCAAAGGTGAAGGCTGTACCAGAGACATCGACAAGACTTGTCGTAAAAGCTGTCCGATGGATTCACCTGTGGATGTAACTTCCAATGTAAACAGTAAGTATCTTAATAGAGGAAACACTGAGCGTGTTACAATTAACTATTCCAAAGTTTATTCCACAAACGTATTAATTCATGTGATAAAAATGATGATGATCGAATTTCAAAATTGTGTGTTTCTCTAGCTCCAACTAAAAAATGCGATAAAATTCCAATTGCCAATGACAAGAAGAACTATCAGCAGCTATCGCCGGGGACGGGATATATTACGATGCCATGTCCAGAGGGGACACGGTACAACGAAAGAATATGCACCTGTACTGTAGAGGAGCCAAATTATCCTACCTTCTCTAGACCTTTAGTTCAAGAGCCATCTGTTGGTGAGTTTATAATGAAGTCGCAATGGTACTGGATTAATTGCCATTTTTTTAAACATACTACGGAAACAAATTTTGCATATAGAATTCAAGCGATTTTGATAATCATTTCAACACATCTTGGAACTGCTATTCAGCGAAATATTTTTATGACAGGTTGCAGACCCGAGGTGAAATTGGACTTTAGTCGCGGTATCACCGATGATTCCGGAAAATGGACGTACATAAACAACCGAGGAGTAGAAATTGTGAATGGGATGGCATATTTTAACGGAAACAGCCGATTGCTGATACCCAGGTTCACGAATGTTGACTTCGGAAAAACCTTTGTGATTCGTCTTCGATACAAGGAAGAAGAGAAACTGAAATTTAATGAGTCTCAAGCATTGGTGAACAATGGTGACTGTGGTGATTTTGGATCCGTCCAAATATTTACCAAACGAAATTCCATCGGATACGTTGTAAAAACAACGGATGAGCCTAATCACGTTTCTCTACAACTTCATAAACCGGTAAGTATCTCATTTTCAATACAATTTCTTCATCTTACTATTTATTATACATGTACTGCTTAGAATACACTTTTTAAAAAAATCTTTAATTTTAGCGATCAGAGTGGAAGGATATAGAATATATTGTGTCAGATCAAAGATTTGAAGGTATCCTAAACGGAGTACAGGCAACCAAGTGGTCGAAAGGTAAATATATAATTTATCAAATTCCACTTCTGATTTCATATAGTGTCAACAATGTTATATGTAGTTTACATCAAAGTAAGCTAATCATTTCATTTTATTCATAGGTTCAATAGAAGCAAGACAATGTGCCCTTCAAATAGGCTTTGGACATGGCTATAATAACTTCAAAGGGTTCTTATCTATGGTGAGTAATCTGACATGACGTATACATTTTAACTGTCACATTTCAAAAAAAATAAATGCATGCCTACAAATCCTTTCTTTAATTTAGAATTAGGAAAACACAGACGATTCTCTGAGAGGTTTTTACGATGAAAATCAAGTAGAGAATTATTCATACCCGTACAATACGCCAAGTTTTGTGTCCAATGTCACTAGAGGATGTATATCAGTGATTTCCATCGGCTGTCCATGTTCTATTTTAGTATATTATTTTGACACACATACATAATTATTTTGGGAATTCTAAGTCGATGATGATTTTATGGACGCGTCAAACACAAAATTATGCTGATATTTGACACCATTGACAAACAAGTAAAACGTTTCGGCATACTTTTCCTTACCACCAATCAACCAATCAACTGTGTCAATCGATAAAAGATAGACAATCACAAACATTTCATGTCAGTAATAAAGAAAGGCACGGCCTGTATAACAACGCACATAAATTTGTTTCGTCTACAACCAAATGAAAATGTTATAATCATTTTACGCATGCAGATAGATATACACGATACCTTTTTTGGGCATGCATATACATTGAAACTCTTTCGGCAAAATAACACTAAATACAAATAAGCTTGCAGCTAAAACGGCGTTATGTTGGGCGTAGGAGC
>CAJDSM010053047.1:0-12930 GCA_903981925.1 Ostrea lurida | reverse complement strand
CCCTGATACAAATAGACCTTCGAACTTCGTTCTCGGTCATATTGTACTCAGGGGTGCTATAAAACATGACATACCTCATCACATGCTATATTGTATAAAATTACTTTCGGGGAATTCTCAAAAATTCTGCCACCATGCAATAATTGTTATATCGACAGATTGTATAGACATGTACAGGAGTATTCATTTTCTGACATCATCAGATAGTGGATACAGTATACTTATTTTATTTTCGCATTCCAAATGAACTTAATCACATAGTGGCTTTTGTGCTAAAAGCACAGTAGGTTTTCTAGCATGTGATATGCTTGATTTACAACGAAGGTAAAACAAAAACGCCGAAACAGTATCCAAGAATAAACCTCCAAAATACAGAAATATTTTTTCTGATATTCTCAATTCAATAATCAGTGAATCAATTAATTTTATTTGAGAGGCTAAAATAAACAAACAACAACCATTATTTGAAATATGTTTCGCATTACTTACGCATGATTAATCACAAAATTGAGGTTTTTGTTTGTTTTTTGTTGTTTTTTGGGGTCTTGTTTTTTTGGTGTTTTTTTTTGACACGGTGCTATCGCGCCAAAATTATACGCTGAAACTAACTTTCACAGCGCGAAAGAAGACTTTAAGAGTACCTCGACAAAGCGACTAAACTTCGTTTTTGTCCATACGTAAATGTCAGGAACAAATGATAAAAAAGTACAATGCATACTCTATTTCATGTAAAGAATGATAACAGAATATGGAAGGGGAAAATTAGTCCTGAGAACTCTCACTGAATGATAATTGATAGTGATATGCTGTGTTGATAAAAGGGGCACTTGGAGTCTGCGCTTTTTTTGTGGAGTGATATCTATAGAGTTAGAATTTTCAGCATAAAACAGGGCAAAGACAAATCGAACACGGTGGACGCGACTTCATCGTAAATCAGACAGAGTTGTCGGTCCTGTATATCTCCAGAGATAAGGGACCGGAACAACTCTGTTAAGAAAATGGAGCAAACTCTGTGCAAGAGAATGTGTAGTGTACATTCAGGCGACATGCCAGAACACATGCGCCCCATTGCCCCGATGTTTTCCAAAAATCGCCCCCAATTACTTGACCAAAAATCGCCCCCACGGTCACCAAATACCCCCACCTATATGTCACCAAAATCGCCCCACCTTTTTACGGCGTTGACCAACATCGCCCCATAACGTATATATTTTATTACCAACTCTGCCCCACATTTTTACCCCGGATCGGGGACCTCTTCTATATTTAATATTGCTAATACACAGACGTCAGCCGCCTGGTATGGGTCGCTTTCTTTGACAAGTCAGATAATCAAATGGAGGTGCCATCTTTCACTCAATCTTGTTATATCAATGAGCAGACAACTTTTGATATTAAGCCAATATTATATTGTGAGCATCTCTAATATAAGGTTTTGTAAGTCAAAAAGCTATTTAGGACATTATCCCCGAAATATTCAACTAAAACCCGGGTATAATTACCAATATCAATTACTTGGAATAGACCGCAGAAACTATACGATGAACAAGTAGTCACAATTTATAGGTCATAAAATATATGATTGGGTCAGAATTTCAACGGAAGATATGAGGAAATGGGTATGGTTTTAAAAAATATGTAAATAATATTTTGATGGGGTGGTTTGAAAATTACAGCGGGACGCCATGCTACCCAAAATAGATATAGGCTTGAGACCCCCCCCCCCCGGAATTTTTTTTTACGCGGTGACCAAGTCGCCCGCCAACGTCATCTGATATAAAATCAAACCTCTCATTTCGCTCATTATACGGATAGTCGCTCCCACGAGCGACTACCGTATATAATAGACGCGAAGTGAGAGGTATTGATTCTTAATCTCAGACTGCCCCCAACGTTAACTAGTTTTTATTTCTACTCCATTGGAGAAACCCACATCAAAAGAGGATATCGATTAGTGTCAATAGTTTCAACAAAACCGCAGACCGCAAATTATCTTTGTGTCCAATATATTTTCGCATTTCATAAACATTAAACTTAAAAAAAGAAGAGGAGGGGGGTATCCACTCGAAAAAAAAAAGGGGGGGGGTTGGAATTGGTCGGATCTTAACTAAAAGACCAATAAGTAACAATGAAGCAACATAAATGCCAATAGTAATCATCATTAAACTAATTACAGCTACTTACAATATCAGTAGAGGATAGGAATTGATAAAATATAAAACAATTCTACGATTTGTGTAAATTTGTAACCAGATAACGTAGCATGGAAATTTCAACATTGCCGGTCGACACTTCTGAGTTGGCCGTAAACAAGAAAAAAAGTTGTTACGTATCGATTAGGGGTTGGCAAGCACACGTAGTTTACGGCCATTTTTTGAAGTCAGCTCCTACTTCGCCTCGGCCTTAAAGTTTTCGTAATCCTCAAATTCAATATACTCTGTTTTTGTTTCTTGTATGCAATTGAAGCTCCTCTTGTGCGATAAACCGGGTTAAAATGAACCGTAAGAATAATTATCGAACGCACTTTGAACACGTGCGAATCGCAACGATTATATATATGAGACTTAATTTGAAGAGAAGTTATTTGTAAATCGAGGAGTTATAGGGTACGAAAATCAGGAGATTTTAATGATGAGAAATGGCGGAGAAAACAAAGATCGGCGCTAGTGACTGCACAAACCTTTTCTTTTTCTAAAACCCACGATCCCGAAAGTCGAAGTGACCGAAATTGACCATGGGGCGTAGGAGCGGGGGGGGGGGGGGGGGGGGGGGGGGGGGGGAGTGCGGGACCGTTTTCGCCCAGCGATTCGCTCCGAAAGATCGTTCGCGCCAAAGGCAGTTTGACCCAAAAAATTTCGCTAGCAATGTTTTGTCTGTAATTATTTGTGATTTATTTGTTTTTGTTTCATACCGAATTTAAAAGATTCTTTTTAAAACTGTTTTGATGTAAAAGTAAATGAAGCACAATAAACGGATTCACAGAAAATAGTGTGACGGTGATTGACAGTAAAGCTACCGCCATAGTTATCTTACTCAAAATCTTTGATAGTTTACATTGCTAGGGATTATTTTTAATTGGAGACTAATGAGGACGTACTCTTTAATTATGAGATTGCCAGCCATTTATGATATTAATTGGGGTATTGAAAATGCAGGGAGTTTAATTACATTTATAGGTGCGAATCGTCTCGGAGTGAACGTCTTTTGGAGCGAAACGTCCGTTTACCGGGGGGGGGGGGGGGGGGGGGTAGGCGGGGGTGAGTAAATGCCGCGTAAAAATGTGGGTGAGGGTTGGTTACATATTAAGAGGTGGGGGCGATTTGTGAATATGGTGGGGCGATTTCGGTGACAGTGGGGCGATTTGGTGACCAGTGGGGCGATTTTGGTTCAAGTATTGGGGGCGATTTGGAAACTCGGGGGCGATTTGGCTGGTGCGATTTGGCAATGGGGCGATGTGTCCTGCTACCAATTAGGCTACCTTAAACACAGTAACACCGTTTGGTTATTTCTGGAATACTTATAGCCCTAATAAAATTTCATTTTAATTGTAAGAACATTTTAAGGGACTGCATGCAAGAGCCTTTACTAAAGGCATTTGCGCGTTGCTTTTGTCTCAAGGTCGGTTAACGTTCGCAGATTTAGCAGCAAAATTGTCAGGCACGTACGTCGGTGGTTTCAACCGGTGTTGCATTACTCGCCCATTCTCTCACCAGAGGGCGCGTTACGCAAGCTTCACTTACAGAGAAGCGCACGGAACCCTGGGTAATAGTGAGAGAAGCGCACGGAACCCTGGGTAGATAATTATTACTCGCCATGTTGAATAGTGTTCTGAAAGTCGGAGCATCGGCGTTACCTACCTTTACATTTGGGCGGTGAACCTTTCTCGATACGTTAAATTAAAAGTCACAAAACACTTTTTTACTATATTTATCACACAACTGCACTGTTTGCGAGTTCATAACACGGGTTCGGAAAAACGATATGAACTCGTAGCTGAGGTTCATAAAAATGCAAATTAGGTAGGTCAATTAATCTTGCGCTACGTAAAGAGAAAGGCACATCAAACTTTGAAACTGTAAACATTGACGGTAAAAACCCCCCATTATTTTGTCACCTAGGTTGTTCCAATTTAAGAGGATGTTATGTCTTCTATGAGGTTAATCTTCTTAACCGTGACGTTGCAGACGACGTCACAATCGATCCGAATTGACGACGTTCAAACAATAACAAAGCGACAAATTCGGGTTGTGAAATAGAAAATAAATCAAAATACGCGTTTAATGATACTTGTGTGATAAATATAATCTTAAACTCGTGCTTATGGCATATGAAATTTATGAAATTCGTTACCGAGATTTAAATATTTCCCTCGCTTTCTTAAAGCCAAAGGATTCACGAATTATGCCAACCACGTGATAACTATCCCGTCTCTACCTTAGATATTTACTCATTTCATAAATTATTCCATATGCCATATATGATATAGCCACTCATTCAAGATCCTTTATCCTCACAAGCTCTTGTGTTTAAATTTTATTCCTGGACAGATTCAGATGAAATTTTACTGTTAGAATCTGACAGTAAGGTTTGTAGTTTCTTGCATTGATTTTAAATTTTTCATCCAACCAGTGATTACTGATCAACTTTTGATGAATATATCAATGAGTGAATTTTATTAGGTTCAATTCTTGTAAAGGGTATATAGAGAAAGAGAGTTTTAAAAACTTACTTTGTGTTTCAGATAGCACCTGATCCTGCCTTCGCTTTTGTCGAAGGTCCGTGTTGCCCTACACTCGATTTTGTATGTGCTTTTTGGACTATGATTACGTTTGATACTTTGTTACTTCATCATTTTATATAGCATATTTCTGAAAGGTTAAATGAAAAATTCTTTCCAAATTATTGTATTTTTTCATTTATTTTCATTCATATCAGAGCAAGACTTGTTTGAAAAAAAAAAAAAAAAAGAAAAACAAACCATGGTTTTCAATGAAAAACATAGTGAAAAATTGTTTTTTGGCACGTAAGTGTAACTCGTGGAGAAAACACTGAATCGGAGACCATTAATATGTCCCGGACTACAAATACACCCACCCCCAAGGGGGGACGGGGCTGGGAACTAGTTTAACCGGGTGCAGCAAAACAGTGACGTATATTGAATTTATTATGCGTCACTGAGCAAACTAGACGTCAACATTATGCAACATTCAAAGACAAATAAGGAACTGCAAAGGTACCAAAAGACTCTACTGATCCAGGGATACATTTACGCAGGTATTTCGGCATTCAGTAACATAATTTGTCACGTCTGTAGACATCTTTTATGAACTGGAGTTATTTTCATCAAGGCTGAAAACGAAAGTACATGTGTTTCCTGGAAAATAGAATTGCCGAAAATTGATCACAAAAATTAAATTACCAATGAATTAAACCTACAGACCATGGACAATGTAGTATTCGCACGGTCGATCGCGTCATTTTTCAAACGCGTTTATCAAGTATATATCCTACATTGCGGGTTATCTCTCTTGTCACAGGCACATGTAAACAGTCAAAGGTCACTAATATGACGTAAAGATGTGTTTGTTGTCGTCAGCAAATCTTATTTTAGATGCAAATATGGGTCGTATATGAATCATCGTAACTCGGGGAGGGCTCCAAAGAAAATATTAGGCCTATAACATTAGTTCTGGAATTGTTGAAAACTTAAGGCCTAATACTAAAACATCCCAGCTGTAGGCTATTTAGTGTTTGGAAAATATCTCGGGAGCGCGAGCGAGGTACGACAGAACCCCCCCCCCCCCCCCAAAGTGGACAACAGAAATAAGCACGGAAACTTGTTAGACAGACGAGGCTGGATTAAAAGAGACGGCTGTCGGCCGCTACAAGAAAGTCTACAATGGAAATAACCATGCTTATAATACAGGAAAAATATTTGGCGATGTCTATAAGACCAACAATCAAAGGCCTCAAGGGCCTGAGAGTCGACTCGCACATGATAGTAACAAGAGACTCATGGACCACATCGCTCACCCATAGAGAAGAGCAGAAGTTTGGGACTTTCAATATGCCACAGGCACTATTCAGATGTATGGACTAAATTAAGCTAACCTCTGTCATCTTCTAATACACATAAATGAACATTCATCAATAATAAAATAAGACAAACAACCACATAATTATGATCGGATAGGGCCATGTATAATTCCCTGGGGTTCTTTTATCGTGTTCTCTTAAAATACACAGGAAAATGAATATGTCGAAAGGGCGGGGTCAGTCAGGACTCAAGAGCCCTCGCATGTTGTCAATAAACTGGAAAAGAAGTATATTATGGTTTTGAGGTGGTATCTCAATAGTTAAAAATATTTACCATTTTTAAAAGAGAGACATAACTATGACCCCAGGGCCTCCCAGTGCGCAATGAACTAGTCTCAACGACAAAGGAACAAGGGAATATATGGTTTGAGGGTGGGATCGTCGAATATTCCAAGAATATCGGACATTTCAAAACCAAAAAATAAAAGAGGGGGGTAGTCATGACCTAACGCCCTCCACATATAGTCAATGTAAACTGTCCCTAACGCATAGTCATCAAAAAAATATATGGTTGAGGGTGGGGCTGAATAGTTTTCAAGATATTAGATCACTCTAAGGTTAAACCCCCCCGTTATAACTCCTTGCATAAGTTGGTGATTTTGGCCCATTGGTCGGCAGAGATTTTGCCTTATATCAAAGAACTATTTTTTTTTCATTTTGTGTACTATTTCTCTATTTTCCATCCACCATTGAATAATTTTATAGTGTTTCACACTATTCAAAATTTCTCTAATCAGGCGGCATAATGTTATGTACATTTTGACTGGGTATGAATTGACTTGGCTATGATTTGACATGCATACCTGACTTCCGGGAATTTGTGTAACAGAAATAGCTGCGTATTAATGAAACTTTGACAGGTTTCAACTTATGTCTAGGTAAGATCCAAATATTTGAGCAATCAGTGCTCAAGTTAGCCACCAGATTGTCATTTAGGTGATCTACATTGAATGGTTTGGAGAATAAAAATTAGAATGCGGGGAAGTGCTTGTAATATTCTTCATAAATAGTGTTCATTACGCCGTATGAATCTAGGGCTGATATCCGCAATGATTGTGCTGTTTTCAATCAATATAATATGTGTCTTTATATTCAAAATATTTTTTTCATTTCATCATGTTTTCGAAACGCACTTTACTGCACATTCACAAGCACTCGCAACAACTATATTCGTTGCGTAGGACAGGAGTAGCGGTGAATAGAGGCGAGATCTGCGAAAAATCGGCTGACGACAAGTGAGTACCTCGTCGTCCCCGCGAGCGACTGCAAAAATTGTGGTACGACCCGAGTGTGCAATCGTTGTTGACGTGGAAAGAAACTCCAGACGGTGGCAAATGAATGAGGAAGGTTAGAATTTTTTTTCCTGAGAATGCCATTATGATTGGAATATAGACTGTGGATTTAAATTGAATTCTTGGATGCTAGATATTGTATTCTCAATGCCCTGGGGGGGGGGGGGGGGGGGGGGGGGGGGGCTGTTCTTATATCTGGTAATATACAGAAGTCCGGTGGTAATGGGTACCTTTTGACAAGGTGAATATATCAATGGGGTGCAATTCATCAAAAATGGTTATATCAAGTTGTGGTAAGATCAATGTTGACCTGTCATTATAACATGGACCATGAGTGGTAATAATTTATGGGGGGTGGTTTGGAAAATCTCAGCTGTACCAAAGTATTAGTTGGAACAATAGGGGATCGGGGCCCAGTTAAAACTAGACCGCCTTCTCCCTATATACATGGATAAATAAATAAAATACAGATGTGCTAATATAAATGCAATGTAATAATAGAAAAAACCAAAAAAACAAATATCAAACATGGCATTAATAACGTTCTATCGTGGTATATATGCCTTATACATTGATGATACATACATTAGGTGGTACACACATATACGCATTTGATATTTGGGAATGGTATATCATTGAGAATATGATTTAAATCCGACAACTTTGTTATTTAATAAGTATGTGTATAAGAGAGAAAAGATATTATTTCCCTCATCAAATGAGAGAAGGGTGTGATTTCCCACCCATTTGAACTTCGCACACTTGTGTGGAACAGATGCAGTACAGATGTTGTACATAAATTTGACGGGTAATAAAGTCCAAATTTTCTAAATTTATGTATTTATGTTTATATTGTATATAGGAGAGGGCGGTCTAAGTTTTTAGACTTGTGCCCGATCCGTTTGTATTTAATATACAATAAAATATGTTATACCAACCAATATATACTAAATTTATTAAGGGTGAGCAGCGCGTCTTTTTATTTATATTATTGATTTGTGATAAAGATTTTAATTAAGTATTATCAGGCGATTTCAACAGTTACGTGTAAGGCAAGCATTTTGTTAAGTTCTATGGTCGTATAAGACAAGTTTAGGTTTACGCAAATATGACGCTGCATTGAGTCAAATGCTGTCTGATGTCGTTTCCTGAGCTTGTTTGGCGTATCACACATGATAGATTTGACTAGGATTGGTTCCGTGTACCTGATCAAGACTTATGGGCTAGGCGGGTGTTGATCCGGTCAACAGGGTGCTTGCTCATTCCGTAGGCACCTGATCCCACTTCTGGTGTGTCCAGGGGTCCGGTTTGCCCAACTTTCTTTTTGTATTCTATTTGGACTTACGAGATTTGATCACTGTTTGATTACGTTTGCCTTTACGTTTACAAAGTTTTTTTTTTTTGCTGATCATACGATACGCATAAACATGTTTGTTTAGAAGCAATACAAGCTGTAAGCTGCCGGCAATAAGGTTTGTAATAATAAAATAAGCAAGATAGTGACATGTTGTGATTGAGTAATATGTAATTTCATTGGAATCAGGTTGATGTTTGAAGCAGTAAACGCGTCAGAATCGCAGAAAAGTCGAGTTCATGAAATTTACTGGCATCCCGTTAATTGTCTTGTTCGTCATCTCGAGCATGACTCTCTAGTAGTCAAAGTTCGAATATCGCGAGAGAAGACACGTGTTAAAGCACGTGTCATATTAAATTCCAATTGGCAAAGAAAATTGTTATAATCAAAAGTGATTATCTCAGTGGCACTTTTGGCGTAATAATTACCTTTGTTACATCATATAGTACTTCTAGTCTTACATGTACACGATGCAGTTGATTTCAAAACAAACGATGTCATACTCGCTCTTGTGTGGAACCGACGTCAAGAACCGACGAGTCGTCGTTGCGTTCATGTTGAGGTATTGGCAGGGTATGAGTATACTCTCATTCAAGATATGCTCTCCCATCAACTTATCGCCATGTTATTTTGTGGAAAATTTTCACGCCGATCTTGATATTATATTAGTTATATCGGTAGGCTGTTAACTTGTGCATATGTGTGAAAATGCCGTAAGCGTGTAGAGCTTGGTAGTGTTAATTGTCAAGCGTTTTCGCTAAACGAAATGGCCGACATCGCCCGTGCGAACACTTTTGTCCACGGTCTGTACCTATAAGTTCACCAAAATTACCTTAGTTTATCTACAGTATAATGCCAACTTTTATTTATTTCACTATATAATTCATTGACTCTGTATAAGATAAATAACGAGATGGTGTTGAATAGTTTAGAAAAAACATTCTCTCCGAGGGCCGAAGGCCCGAGGAGGGGATGTTTTCTCTCTAAACTATTCAACATCATCGAGATGTCTATCTTACTTTTAAAAAATTCCCATGATGAACCTCAAGGACACACTGAGACTTTCATATATATATCCAACTTTGTAAAACACAATAGCATAATATCCAACAGTAGCTTTACACAATAGCCTAACTCGAACACCCCTATCATACATGGACTGGTGCCTTTACAAAACAGCTGCCCACACCATTCCTTACCTCGACTGACACACATTGCTGATGCGGAGATTTTTTTTTTTTTATTAAAAGCTGTAGATAACCCAAAACTCAGATGTCATCATTAGTGATTTGAAAGATATTGAATAAGAAAAATAAAACATCAGAAATTATCACTTGGAATTGGATGTACGTAGTGAATAATTTGGTCAAACACGGATGATTTTTATGGAAACCTACTCAGAAAATATTTCTGAGGACGTAAAATATGGTGACAAGGAAAATGCACTTTTCATAAAATCTATTTCTGATGCTGAGAGAGAAAAATATCCAGGTCAAGATTGCTAATTGTTCTATTTGAATAGCTCCATACATGTGTCTTTGACGTTCTATAAACTCGTGATCAAAGTGAATGGGCTCATTCTCAGTGTGAATCAATCGAAATTCAAAACGGAGATATCTCAACCTGCATTCCACTTTCGTAAGAATTCGGGGGAAATAAAATTGTGTCTTGATTTTTAGATTTACTGTTTACCCCCCTTTTTAGTCTTTTTTGAAATATATTACTCATTGCAAATGTCTTTATTTGTTGTTCTGAATCCTTTGTGCACTGTTTGGGTATTTTGAAATATCACACTGAAATTAAAGTTGGATATCCCCCCTGGGGGGGGGGGGGGGGGGGGGGGGGGGGGGGGGGCTTCGTAATTTTATGGTAGGGAACGTGCCGCTGACATGCAGACCCCCCACTCTTTTCATATATTTTGGATTTGAGAAATTGTATACTTTCATATTATTTCTGGTTCAATGGTTACCTTTTCCCATATGACAACAAGACTCTTGCAGCTGGATCAAAAATTAGAAGGCCACTCAATATAATTAATGAGATAAAACATTCCTTATCATATATTTCATGCTGAATATTCTATACCTTGTCATAATATTCTGTAGTGGAAAAAGGTTACCTATTCCAGCGGCACGTCCCTATCATATCGGTATATAGTAAGGTCCCCCCCGCCGAGGGATATTTAAAATATCCCACTAGTATTCATTGAATAGTTGATATACACTACAACAAATAACAATGGACGACGTCATCGAAGTCTTTTAAATATATACACACATATATATAGGGTTTCCACCCTTAAAAAGTTGAGCAGTTAGGCTAATTCTTGACATTCGTAGACCCCCCCCCCCCCCACAGATGTGCGTTTGAGAAGAAATTCTAGATTCACCATTTTTAGTCCGAGTTGCATGAGTTTTAGTTGATGGGCGGGTGGATGGGCGGGCGTGCGGACGTTCAACAATTAGGTTTCCGGACGATTTTAACATCAAAATGTTTACATCTGATTCAATTTAGAGGTGGGACGATATACCGATACCCCGATACAGATCGATATTTTTTTTCTCAAGATACGCTTTTCGATACAGGCATTGTAATTTACCGGTACGACACGATACACGAACGACCTATAAAAAATAAAAATAAAATGTGAAAGTAAACGTTGTCATGTTCCAGGGGACCAGTCTATATAATATTATGTTTGGCGGAACAACAAAGACAGTGTTGACTCTCTGATTTTTATGAAAAAGAATCTGAAATAATTTATTTTGCATCTTGCAAATATGATTTGTTTTTAATTTACAGATTGTTGTTGTTGATTATATGATATTTTTATTGTCAAATAGACAAATAAAACCCTTTATTCTTACAACTCTATGATCTAAGTATATAGTATCAAGATTGATGTATCGTACCGCATGTATCGAGATACGTATCGTATCGTATAAGCTTTGTGTATCGTCCCACCCCTAATTCAATTGACACTTTGGGATATTGTTACATATCAAGTGAGAGAGAACTGTACTGATTTTCGGAAAAATCCGTCCAAGGTAAAAATCAGTGACCAAAAAGCTCTGCAAATATGAGATTTCTGGGCAATAACTCCTGATTCAGATGAAACTTAGCGATATTATCAAATATCAAGAGAGTGAGAACCCTACTGATTTTCAGAAAAATCCATCCAAGGTCAAGGCCACCGTTATAAAAATTGAGAAAATGATGTTTCCGGACAATAACTCCAAAAGTTTTCATTTGATTCAATTGAAACTTTGGGGTATTGTTTCTCAAGTGAGCGAGAACCTAAAATCCGTCCAATGGTCGCGGGCCTCATGGCTCACCTGTACGAACGATTTAACGTCACTATATAACTCTCTACTCGAAAATGTTTTGTTCAAAGATATATAAAAAAGTTGTTTAGTTTTACTAGGTCTATCTAACCGTATCAAAATATAGGTCCACGGGCTTCATGGCTCACCTGTACCGACAATTTATTGTTGCTATTTATAAATCATTACATTTTGTTAAGACATATTGAACGAAAGTTGTTTAGTTTTATCCGTATCAAGATATAGGCCAGTGGGCCTAATGACTCACCTGTACTGATGATTTAATGTCACTAGTTATAACTCTTTAGTACTGAAGACATTTTCTTAAAACACATGTAACAAAAGTCGTTTAATTTTCCAAAATCGATCTAACTATATCAAGATGTAGGCTCCCGGGCCTCATGACTCACCTGTATGGATGATTTAGTGACGCCATTCATAAATTCATAATGGAAAACATTTTTAGAAGACATTAAACAAATGTGAACTTTTATTAGATCTGTTTAACCGTATCATACAGGCCTGCAAGCTTTTTTTGCTCACCTGTACAGATGAAATAATAATTTTTCACTCGTAAATATTCTATTCAGACATATTGAACAAAAGTCTTTAATTTCGCGAGATCTATATTACGTTATTAAAAATATATGCTCACAAGCCTCATGGCTCATATACACAGACAAAAACCTCGAAAATGTTACTTGCAACTCGGCTATAGCATCCCTGATGCCTTCTGATTTTTTGAAATAGTATAAACTGTAGATTTTGAAAATGATAAATACTTGCACACAATATGGCTCATCAAAGCATAAATCTGTTCTTTTAACGAAGCCTATTTTTATTTCAGAAGGAGTTACCATGGATC
>CAJDSM010053043.1:0-21672 GCA_903981925.1 Ostrea lurida | reverse complement strand
AACGGTCACCTGAGTATCATAGCTCACACAGAGTTTGTATTTGCATTCAAGCCTTGATATGGAGTCAAAATATGCATATCTGCAAGAGTTCATTCATTCATTATAATGTATATTATATTACCCCATGTAGGACAAAAACCCCTGGTCCAGCAGCCATGAATTTCAAATTTGTGTAGAGAGCTTGTTGGACATCACCATTCATTTAGCTTTCTAAATTAATCTAAGGAAGTTCTTCTCATGTACTTGTGATCAAAGAACACAAAATGTGTCATTATTATTATTATTATTTATTGATAACAACTCAATGCTCTATCAAAATGAATGAAAATTGAAAAGACCATACATATGGATAGTAAGTGTCTAAAAATACATGTAGAACATCTAATATTATTAATTAAATACACAGACAAAATGTAGAATGTGTTAAATTTACTGTACTAACCAACACTAAAAGAGTTGAACACACTGAATAGACCCAACATATGTACATGTATATTACATAAACACGCAACACAACATTAGTTTAAATATGATGAAAAATTTGAAAATTGGAATTAAAATGTAAGTATTAGTTCACTACAATACCAATTTGTGTATTGGAAACTCATTGAATAAATATGTGAATTTCACATTCAAATGTTAAAGCTCAAGTTGCTTTGAAATGTGAAAGAGGCAAGGTTTACCTCCCTTTACGGGCAGTCCAGTGACCTCCTCTTTCCATACTTACCTGTTTATTTCACATTGTGAATACATTCACTTTTCATGAGATTTGCAAACCCAAACTTTTAATTATCATAAATTGGTTGCTCAGGAATAACATATTTAACTTCTCGGTTTCTTTAGTGGAACCATATAAATTACAAACTAATGTAGGGATAACAATTAAATCTGAAACATTTTGCTCAATTTGCTGTATGTATATATGGATAATACATTGTACACATCACTATGTATCTCCACTGCATTGTAAAAAACATCATTAAAAAAAGATTATTTATTAATACTAAGAAGTGTTTGAAAGTTAAACAACTTTGAACATAAAATCAATTAATATTTATCTTCATGTCACAAGGATTATTGTACAAAATTTATTTATTACAGATTATTGTAAATATTGTACCTAATTATACTGAAATAATAACCATGTTTAATTCCCCTTTACTGCAAAAGAAAAAAATAAATGAAAAATTGATACATTTAACATAATTTTGCAAAATTTCATATACATGCATGTATATCTTAAATGTGTAGCAATTGTTTAATTTTTGATGATTTAGACAATATGGCAAAGTAGAAATGTTGTACTACTTAGTCACAAGCATTAAACAATCTATGAACATCATATACATTGGGTTAAAGTACAATGTAATTGGCATTGATATAAGGTCACTGTCATTGAGTAATAACATTAGACTTCTGATAATACCTATGACATTTTTTTTCTAGAGATTCAGATTCCAAATATGTATTGACCAAAGACCAAATTTGTGTGTGTGTGTGGGGGGTGGGGGGTGGGGTGGGGGGGATGGAATTCAGTGTATAATGTTAAGGACCACTATAAGCCAAGAAATTTTACGAGAGTGAAAGTTTATATGTATACAACAATCTGTACGTAAAAATCCTAGTGTCAAATTCTCTAAAATCAGTAAAAGAAAAAAAGTTTTAGTTGACAGCAATCTGGAGGGGGAAAACCCTGTTAAATTCAAATTGGTGATCTACATTCATGCTATTGAGATATTTGACAAGAAAATTAAATCTGAAAGGATCAGATAATTTTTTTTTACAAAGAAATCAGTCATTATGATGATGCATATATTATAGTATACTATTGATATCATTACAAAGATATTTAAGCTCTGTATCATTTTCTGTAACATTAAAAAGCATCTTTATTCAAGACTTAGGCAAGGATCCTTCCATCACTACATGCAGTCTGTTTGAGAATATTGTCATTTTCAAACTTGGTCAATTATTATATTCATTTTCACTAAGTTCTTTTTTCTTGGTTCCAATCAAAGTTGGCACAGCTAGATTAATTATAATGTTATTGTTCCGAGTTCTCATTAAATTGGAATTCCAGTTGGCAAAGTTAGATTAAAATGTTTTTTGTTCCGAGTTCCCATGAAATTGGAATCCATTTGGCACAGTTAGATTAAAATGTTATTGTTCCGAGTTCCCATGAAATTGGAAATCCATTTGGCACAGTTAGATTAAAATGTTATTGTTCCGAGTTCCCATGAAATTGGAATTGATACCATATCAGCACAAGTCCATCGATGAAATTCACAACCATATATATTCTTAAAGTAATATAGATACAAGTACACTTAAGCATTACATACTTATCATAATGCGAATAAATTTCGAAATATTTAGTACTGTGCTATAGTTAAATCTATATCATTATCATAATTAGCTGATAAAAAGGACTACACATCCAACAGAATGTACATACATAATTTGGGTGAAAGATTACTTAAAATAATCTATTAAACAAGTATTACATATTATGTATTAATATATACAAAATTACATACACCAAATGTGAAATCAGTGTTAAAATGACCTTGATCCCCCCCCCCCCCTTTTTTTACTTCAAAATCAATAGGGCTAAAAAGAGTAGAGATAAGAGTCTATAAAAGCTTTTCCTATTTAAGTCTTGTAGTGACCTTGACCAAAAATAGATAGACATTTAGTGAAAAACTATAGGCAAAGCAACTAAAGATACATGCAGGGCCCTGAATATAGCCTACATAATACAAACCGTTCCTAGCAAAAAGGACCTTAAGTAGTTAAGTGCTGTACTATGAACTCTAGGAAAACAATTCTTCATAAACATCAGAAATACTGTATATAAATGTCATTAAGATATTACAGCCAACTTTGGGATCTGGTTAGAATAGGTCCCAGCATCCCCTTGCATGTCGTAACAGGTGACTGAATGGGGCGGTCCTTCGGATGAGATCCGGAAAACCGAGGTCCCCGTGTCACAGCATGTGGCACACAGATGCCCTCCCTGCTCAAGGACCCGAGTGCCGAGCATAGGCCTAAATTTGCAGCCCTTTACCGGCAATGGTGACGTCTCCATATAAGTGAAATATTCTCGAGTGGGACATAAAACAATAAATAATCAATCATACAGCCAATCAAATAAGACTATTTGCAGATGATTGGCAACATATGTATTTAGGACTTAATTATGTAGAAGATGACACCACTTCATTTTCTGATTTATTGAATAAGATAGATATGGGTCTTCCTTGCTAGGAACGGCTCTAATGGTTGAGTGGCAACCCAAAATTTATAAAACCACTCATGGTAATTTGTAAATATTCAGTTTCCAGATCGGAAACTGAAATATACAAACAACCGTTAATCTGGCGGTTTAGAGTTCACTTCAAGTCTGCTGCACAATAAATCATGTTATGGTCAGACCAATAGCTTCTAACAACTTCTGTTTGAACATCTGCATAAAATTTGTAAATACAAGGTCCAGTTGCGTTTTATTTTTTGTTGTCAATTTTTTATATTTATTCACTGAACTGCCAATTTTAAATTTATCTTTCATTGAAGTTTAAGAAATTTCCATGGCACTTAATTTGTCATTAATCCAATAAAATCCCCATCATGACTGATTTTGGGCACCTTTGTAGTCATTATATTGGTAGCAAATTCTTTTCCATTGTACTACAAAGTAACCCTGGAGCAGTACAAGAAGGTTTCTTGTATAGAACAGGCGAACTGTACCCAGAAACTCAAATACTTTTAATCGACACTACTTGAAAAATTCAACTGATATCAGAAGAGAACGAGTTGTATGAAAGAACTGTCAGTCAAGCTTTATATATAAACAATTCCATGGTGAGACCTGTCTTGCAATGGTCAGATTTCCATCATTGCGGAAAACATTTTGAAGCCCATCCAAAGAAAATATGCATTCATTCCATGTCCAAGTAACACCAAGCCAATGATTCAGCAATACAATAAACATTCTGCACCCTCTTACATTAGGGTCCTGCTTTTTGACTCAACAAGAAATGTTTATGAAGAGACATCTTTGCATTAATTGAATACAAATTTGGCATCTTTGCGTAACTGTGTCACAGTGGTTTGGTAGCATAGCTGACATCTTTTGTTGCCGTAGGTCTTTCCATCTCCTGATCAACAGCATCATCGTTTGTCGAGACTCTTTCTCATTGAAATCTAAAATGAACAGACGCATCTAGATGATCTTACTCTTGATAGAGCAACATAATGAAATGTGCGGAATTTTTAACCGGCTGCTTTGTTTGTGATAAGCTGCATAACCGCATTTGAAAGTGTTGCTCCTTTGTGCTTGTGAATTGTTTACCCTGCAGATGCTTCGTAATGGGATTGGACTTCTCTCATATGTTTTCTTATTGTAAACAAACGTTCTCTATCACTTCAAATATTGGGGTCCAAGTGCAACAATGCCACTGCTCACCAAATGAAACGATAATTGGTGTCTCCTCTGTTAATTCATTCATTTTCTGGATCATGAAAAGTATCCCAAATTAAAGCAGGTCTAAGCATTTTGGCAGGTTCTGTATTCAATGTTGTTTTACTACAAACTGTAAGCCCATTTGTCAGTCCATCTGCAACATCCAAGTTCACATACGAAATGTCATATATCATATCAACAGCAAATCATAAGACTTAGTTTTAAAGTTGGCCCTGTAATTGCTTGATTTCAGGCAAGTTTTGAATACAGTTTCAATTTTTATCTCGCGGGAAAGTTTTGTCTGTTTGACAAATGTCTGTGTCAGCTTTATAACTGCTTTTAGAGCGTTTTCAAACTTTCAAAGGAGATTTATCATTGAAAAGTAATCAAACAAACTTGTTCTCGATGAACACAGATGTGGCGGCCTTTTAGGATAAGTTGGGTGCTCCTGGTGTTACAATTCTTTGAGAAATAAAGTTCTTTTGTCCTCAGATGTCAACATTGTTTTCACGAAGTCTGTTCAACCACAATATCAGTGAATCTGACATCACCCATTCATGTCTCATTACTTTCAGTTCAACTTCCATGCATCTCAAAATGCTCTTTCCAAAAATTATTGGCTTTAACCCTTGAACAGGAGATTTGCAAGATCTTTAAATATCCATTTTGTCACACACAATGTGTCCGAACCTGGGGATATATAATCCCCAACAGGCTTAGATACTGAATTCCACCAAAGTCTTGTTTTCTGCCAGTTAATTGCTGGAGTCTTTCATTCAAGAAGGTCATCATATTGTTTCCCACGTCAATTGAAATTTCTCGATAATTACAACACGAGAGTTTCTTCTGTACTTGTTCTGAAAGAGTTCAATTTCATTCAGCACCATGTTCTGTTTGGTTCTTGCGTACATGTTTCCTGTGAAATGCTTGAATGCAATAGTTGCTTTCTTCCCTTAATATTTAATATAATGCAGCTTTTTTCCTGTGGATGCACCATAGCAAATCTGATATCAATCTGGATCTTTTTCACCATCTTGGGAATGACAGTATTCTTGTAAATGTTTGAAAAAGAGCATCATGAAAACAGATTTCCCTGCACACTGGCGCCACAGTAAGAAAAGCATACATGGTTCATTTTCTGCTGAATTCCAGGATTAACAACAATGGTTTATCAAAAAATTCTCTTTGCTTTTGTATTCAAGCACTGCATACCCATAAACCAAATAATATTCCTTGATCTGGAATTGCCGCACGTACACTGCATTTCTACTTCGGAGACCTCGATGAAACACGCCAAGATCTAAGTCCATATATCATAATTTTTGTGTTGTGCTGTATCTGGTTTAAAGTAGAGCAAATTCCTCTGATGCGAATTGGATCTATCTAAACCTCAGCTTCTACATGCATCTGTATATTGGTGCTACTGTTTCCAGATTATCAAGATCTTCCTCAGCTTGAAGCCTTGCCTTGTTCCAATGTCCTCAACAAAAATGTTCATAATTGTCTCTGCTTCAATTTGTATGATCATGGACTTCCCTTTCGATAATGTTCTTCTTATAAGTTTGAAAGCCTCCCAGAAGATCAAAATTTCTCGCATTTCTTCCAGGGCAAATACAAAAAAATACCTTTCTCTGTAAATACTCCTTCAGAATTTGGTTTTACAGCTGTATCCGAACACGTATCTTGATGGACCCGTGTTGTTTCTTCGCCTCGATATTTTTATTCCATTTTTCAAATGGACTACAACATCTGCATCAGAAAAAGGATATTGAAATCAGAATATGTCTAATCGGAGACCAAAGTTTCACAAGTATCCCTAGGATTATCATCATATTTCTTCGTCATCAATGGAATTCTTTATCCATTCTCTTTTGGAAAGGTTAACTTCCAATTCAGACACAACTTTATCCTCTGCTAAACACAGGTGTTCTAAATTGTTTTGGTTTCTTTCATAATCTTTGTATCATGCCATCAGGCTTTGATATCAAGTTGAATTTTTGGCAAACTATTCAATATCGTCTGGACTTTTCAAATAAAAAACACTACGCGTCTTCAGGACGTGACGTGTTGATAAACAACAACTTCTCTGCTGGCCTTCGAGTTAGAGGCATTTGCAAAATCAAAATAACGTTGGCTCTTCTTGCGCATCTAACCTCACAAAATTAGGAACTTGGTCCAATATGTCGAACTTGGACGCTTTAGATCCATGTTCCTTCTGCGCTCTTTAGAATGCTTTATCCAAGCAATTGCACTGACGCCTCTCTGTGATTTGCTTATGTAGGTTACACATACTATGCTTGCCATGCATAAGGGATCAAGAAACAAACTGAATATCCAAATTAGCTATCCATGCCTTTAGTAATGCTGGGGTTGTAGTAATTGACGCTCTCATTCTCTGATGGATTTCTTTTGAGGAACATTTGGACCTTTTACAAGAAGATCTAATGTCATTTAATATATCTCATCTTCTTGACATCCCAATACATTTTTGCAGAATAATGACCGATAGTTCTAAATCGCACCCATGCTTGTGTACTTCATTTCATTTTTTTCTGAATGTCTGAATATTTTTTCGATATTACTATTGACATCAGCATCCAACGGCTCAAGCAGCATTGGTTTTAGGTAGTGGTGGTTAAAGGAAAATCCACAAATCGACAAAACAATCCTTTTTCTCCTTTACTGGGCATGTTTTAGAATGCTTGGAACCTGAAGGTTTACCAAGCGGTTTATCTTTGAGGTGCACTTTCACAGACAAATCAGAAGTAATATACTGGTCAACATATGCTTTCAATTTCTTCATCTTGATTTTCCTTGTACTTTTGGTGCGTCACTTGTCGCACAAGCTGTGAATATGAGGAGGAACCTCTGTTTTGGAACTCAAACACACGTCGAAAACAACATCTGTAACAAATCCCCAAGAGGGATATATGATGACTCTTTAACACACATATTCAATAAAACATTCTGTACTCTGTTGTTAAAAAATCTAGCACATGTAACAGTATCTTCTTTATCACTAATGTGATTTTGCTTCCAGTTCGAGATTTTCTCACTTCTTCACCAGAGCAGTGGTTTGCCCATTTAGAGCAGAACAGTGTTTCAAGCAATCCATCCATCGGGTGTCGAGCTGATGAAAGGAAAATAAACCATGTTGGAAAGACCTAGTTGTCTATCATTGGCAAAACATCTTCCTTTTTTGAAGACAGGTAGGCAGGGGAATTTCTTTAAAGTGTCGAAATATGGTTAATACCTCGTTAAGTTAACGATCTTTTTCTTGCGGTAGCGGATTTAATGGCTTGTTCTGCAGTGATTTTCTTTCCTTCTGTTTTTGCATATCTTCTCAAGGCATTAACCTTGGTCAGAAACTTGCTTTATCTGAATTTTCTTTAATTTTAAAAAAAATGTTTGGGGAACAGATTTTGCTAGCTCGCCTGTCAACACACATAATAACGCCAATCCACTTTGGCAATATCACTATACATGAGACCGATATATTTCCCTCCTCATCATTTTCTATTCCTTTTTTGTCACAAAATATGGTTGGAAAACATAAATATTGCAGCATCTTTATCTTAATTACAAACTACAGGTGGCCGCTGGTTTTCCACCTGGTGCAAAATGTATGTTTTGTTGGTATCAAGTACTCTGCTTCATCAACAAGCTGTATCGGTATTCTCCCTTGTACATTAATCATCTAATGCAATTTCGCAGAAACCATCATCATTTGTGCATCCATTCCCGATCATCACTGTTTAAAGAAGTGCCAGTAAAGCTCTTGAATATTTCATGGTTACGTTTTCAATAGTACGTTTGCCATGGACTGATCGATCTTAATACCGAGAGTTCTTGTACAATCACTGTCTCCACTAAGCCATTGTAAGCACCTACAACTCTGTTAGGGACCGAACATTTCTCTGTAAAACTTGCAGATTTTATTGAGAGAGCTCTTCTTCAAGTTTACAGAATAAGTACACATGCTCATCTATCTAGTCTGGAGTGCATTTACTGTTGCTGAATTATTCAACAGGAACATTGACTACATTTCCTTTGACTGACATCTGTCCACCTCTGCAATTCTTCTTATTCTGCATTGAAAGTATTCTTTGAGATATTAATCTCTCTTCAAGTGGATGCAAATTCAGAATCTGTGCTTTTCCTGGCCAACTTCATTCATTGCTAACAGACAATTTGGAGTTTCTTCATTCTCTTAATTGCCTTAAGACAGGTTCAAGCACAGCCATTCCAAACCTTCTACAGATTATTCAATCCCAGTGCATAGATTTTCTAACTACATGGGCTTAAGTTAATGGACTCCAACTTGACTACACTTTTTAAAAACCAAGTCTGATCGACAACAAGAGCAAAAATATATAGGACCTGTCATTAATTTGTTCATGAAAAATTTTTTTGGATGCAGTTTTCAATAGAATTCAAAAGTCTGTCTTTTTCAATATCTGTTTCATGCTTCTTCTAAACTGTGGACATGACCTTTTTCTTAGCTTTTACATTATCTTCAGTTCTCGTTCACAATCTCCTTTTTTGCGTCAACTTTCCCGTTTTTTGCAATCCTTTCTTTTTCCACTTGTTCAATGTTGCCCCTCTTTTAATTTTTTAGCTTTCTCCTTTCTTTCATGCTAAAGTCCCTCCTCTGTTCTAGCTTGTTTTCATGCTTTTAAAGTACTCTCTCTATCCTTATCTTTGTTTCTGGCTTTTTGTCTTTGAAAAGTTTTTGCCAGCCTAATTCTTTCTCTTGGAAGTCTTTTATTCTTGCCTAGCTTTGCATTATACTTTTAAATGTACTTTCTCTATCCCTCATTCTCTTTAATTTCAGGCTTTTGTCTTTGAAAAACTTTGCAGCTAATTCATTCTCTTGGAATCTTTATTTTGCCTTAGCTTTGGCTTTTTACTTTTAATTGTACTTTCTCATCCATTCTGTTTTTAACTTTCGGGCTTCTTGTTCTTGAAACTCTTTTTGCAGCCAATTCTTTCTCTGGAAGGCTTTACTTCTGTCTAACTTTGTTTCAACTTAATTGTACTTTCTCTATCCTTCTGTTGTAATTTCGGGCTTTTGTCTTGAAACTCTTGCAGCCAATTTCTTTCTCTTGGAAGTCTTTACTCTTGTCTAACTTTCTTCATACTTTTTAAATGTATATCTCTATCCTTCTCCTTGTGTTTCAGAGTGTTCTCTTCTTTTCTTCAATAGAATCTCTCATATATTCTTTTCTTCTGTATTTGTTCTAGCATTTGAATTTGTACATTTACTTTGACATGGTTTCTTGATGTTGGAAATACTTGTCCATTAAATGCATCTCTTTACTAAACCAAGTTTCCACGCACACTCCATGGCATGTTCTTAGAGTTATGTCGCTACAGACACATGGTTGATTTCAAACTGACAAAGTCATTGAAATCTCTTAACAACTTGATAAAATGAAAACAAGAAATTTTACAAGATTTTCACTGTTCATCAAATGAAATTTTGACTGCTCTTCCATTCAGCCACATAGAGAGACATCAAGTGCATGTGAATGACTATCAAAGAAACAAATTATTGTTCTCATCTTTAAAATTTCTGAACACATGACCTCCAACTATCATCAATCCCTGTTTGTAGCTTGAAAACATTCGTTTTTATTGGCCTTGACTTAAATTCATTATATTTTTGGGAACCCGTGTCCCAAGAACATGATGTCACAGTATCGCATATATCATTTCATAGTATTCTACTTTCAAAAGATTTATCATTCAGCCACGAGCGGACTGACATAGCCCGTCCACCCCAAGAAAAACCTTGGTTTGGAAAGCTCTTCAAAACTTAACATTTGAAGTAAACTGGACCACCTTGATTGTAATTCCCAACTCTAAGCTATATAAATCATCTCCTGCATAAAGACCTTCATCAAGTCACGAGTTGTAGATTGCATTGTGTGTGTGATTGACATAAAGCATTACATGTACACTAGAACACCTCGTGAAAAATGTGAAAATCTTCCATCAGGCTTGATTTAATGAAGCAACAAAAAATTTTCAGGTTCTTGTAGTTCTAAAGTTGACCTTTCTCTTGAGTTTTTAAACAGTCATTTGAATGAAAATTTGCAGCATTTTGAGCAAGAAGGTAAATCAGCACTCGTTTTGCATGCACTGACTTCTTAGGATTCTGAGGCAAATTTTAGAGTTTGTAGCGCCAAAGGCAAATCCATATTGAATTGTAGCACCCGAAGGCAAATCTGTAAGGTTCATAGCGCCCGAAGGCAAATCTGGTATTGTTCATAGCGCCCGATAGGCAAATCGTATTGTTCATAGCGCCGAAGGCCAAAAATCTGTACTCTTTTAAGAGGGCAGTATCCCCAGGTCTTTCGAACTGTTTTTTACGGTGGCCAGTTCCACGAGTCAACAGGTCCGTAACTGTAACGTAATTGTTGTCTCGTGTCCTGTTTTTCATGTGGCCAGGATCCACCAAGTCTAATTCATCTTTGCCACGACTCCCCTTCTTCGCAATGCTACCTTCCAATTCTTCTTCCGATGGCATCTAAATGTGTTTAAAACAAAATATTTACTTAGGGTTAGATTGATCCTTATATGACATAGGTTTGACAGAAATCTTTATGAAAATTAATCTTTGCACATCATAAAAAATATATTTTTCTGGAAATTTTATTAACTGGATGTAAAAAGTTGTGGTGAACTACGGATATTCAAAAACATCTAATACTCTCATAGAGTTATAATGAAATATTGTCAAGGCAAATAATTCTTATGCTGGTAGTTAAGGCCTGTGGGCCTCTTGTTTTCTTAATATTGAACTGGGGTTTTTGTATGCAGGTGTATATTCATGAGTTACAGATCAAGTTCCAGTTTCGGTTCATTGTTTTCTGATGGAGTTGGGCCCCTTTAACTTTGAAAAAATGCAATTTTTTGTGTACATTAGTATTCTTGATGCTTCACATAGTGCTTTTCAAGATATAGAACCGATTCCTAATACAAAAATTTAGTTGATCATTGGATTTGAAAAATTATTGCTTTCAATGTTAACCTTCAGAATTTCCTTCATTGGACTTTACTGTAGGCAAGGGCAATTCAATGTGCACGACACATCTAGTTTGTTTTATGTGTTAAGGACCCTCTATACACTAATGAAAAATTTTAATTTTTAAATTTTAATCTAAGGGCAGATAACTCTAATTGCATAAAATTACTAGCTCTTTTGTGTGCAGTGTAGAGAGGGTCCTTAAGCATTCTGTTAATTATATAAGGTGCTGTATAGATGTATGATAATAATTTTCTGGGTACAAGTAGCTGCAGTTGTACGCTTGTCATTAGTATAAGGGAAATAGGTCATTGTATTAATGATTTCTGGTGTATTTTCAGGATGGCGTCTACATTAAAGGCCTTTTCTTACAAGGAGCAGGCTGGGACAAGAAGAATTCTCACTTGGTAGAGGCTAATCCAATGCAGTTGGTGTGTTTAATGCCAACCATTCATTTCAAACCAGTGGAGAACAAGAAAAAAGTGGCTAAAGGTATATATTAAAAAGCTGGAATATTACAGAATACAAAATTCATATACTGTAAAACAAGAATATTTTGGCGCAAACATATTTCAGCGCAATCAGCAATAAAAAGCTTTTGTCGCAATCTTATTTTAGCGCAACGGTACCATCTGGTCAATAATGTAATTTCAATGAAAACCCTTTAGCGCACAACTTAATTTAGCGCAATCATACGTCTGCGCTAAAATAAATAGTGCGCTAAATATTCTCGTTTTACAGTACCATGCTGCCTGTACTTGAGACTAATCTGACTTATTTTCCCTGTAGGAATGTACATGGCTCCTTGCTACTATTATCCTAACCGTGCTGGCGGTATGGGTCGGCCATCGTTTGTGGTGGCTGTAGAACTGAAGGCCGGAGAGAAATCGCCGGACCACTGGGTGAAGAGAGGAACGGCCCTGTTGATGAGTTTGGACTACTAATTGTGATGAGGTCACCAGACTATTTGGTGAACTATGGATGAATTTCGACTACTAACTGTGATAATAAGAAGTGTGGAAATTTAAAAAATATTCTGCTGATTAATGAAAAAACGAGAAACTGATTATTTATAAACACAATGATGACTGATATTCTGGAGAACCAGTGTTTTAAAGTTGGTACAGATATGAAACGATGGAATTATATTGCCTTAATTGTATCGTATGAACCGATGTTTGATTGTGGGAATTATATTACCTCGAGTCGTATGAACCGATGGTTGATTGTGAAAATTATATTGTATTACCTTGCGTCGTATCTCATCTTTTAAATGTTTTTTATAATTCTTTTTTTTTCTTTTACAAGTGTTTGATTATATATATTTATTAATAAACTTTGTTGACCGTTTTGATTTTATTTTGCTCAACAAGGAGTGAATTTGTGAGATGATGCAGGGTTCTAGGGTACATATGCATTCAAGCGGAACAGTTCTTCATTCATTAGAATGAATTAAAAAAATGATCGTCATTAAACTACATGCTCTTTAGTTTAACTACTCTTTAGTTTCTAAGTGCAATCTGGAGATCCATTCATTAAACAGCCCAACAACATGCATAACTATTGAATGAATAATAGGTCAATAGTTTAGTTTAATGCTGGCCTATCTAATGACTGGGTCCAGATCAATAAAGGTCGTGTTGTAATTCATCATTGCATACTTTAATATTTTCTCCTATGGATTTACTTTAATTAGGTTGTAAAGTCACATTTGCTTGCATATCATTTCATACCCATCACCTGTAAATATACAGTAAAACACAGTTACAAAGAACCTGCTTATAATAAATTAATGCTTATAGCAAAATGGTTTCCATTCAATGTGGTTTTAAAATATGAACATTTCAATGTGCGGTGGATACCTTCATCACCCGAAAAAATATGAGATTCATTTCTTAATTCATTCCCTGTACTTTTAAACATTGTGAACCTCTGGATATAACAAAATGTGTTTACTGGTATAATGAACCAGAATTGTTCATATATCCCCAATCTCCTCATAGAAGTGTTTTTATATCGGGGGGGGGGGGGGGGGGGGGGGGGGGGGGGGGGGGGGGGGGGGGGGGGGGGGTGGGGGGGGGGGGGGAGGCAATTTACACCTTGGTTGAAGAATTCTGTAGGTGAAGTGCTGGGGACAAACAATTTTGATTTAATATACACAAGTCATATCCATCCAATACATTCATTTAAACAAGAATGACGTGTTTGTGAAACACTGATGCCCTTGGACAGCACTCCCAGTGGTTGCATGAATTGTCATAAGAAATGCACATGAAATTACCATCACTAACCATTCAAATGTTATGGCCAGTGTTAAAAGTTTTTGAAGTCAAGAGGTCTAAAGATTTGCAACCAGTGGAAAGAGGTTGTCGTAAGGAATATACATGTAAAATATGAATGCCCCCATCATTTGCCATACAAAAGTTAGTTTTAAAAAGTAGGTCAAGGTCAACAATTTTGCTCACAGTGGAAAGGGCTTACCATAATGAATACACATGTGAAATATGAAAGCCCTATCACTTGCCATTCATAAGTTATGGCCAATTTTAAAAGTTTTTGACACAGTACTAATATATATTACGGTACTCTGTTTGCATGTGACGTTGGACTGAGCGAAGCAAAGAAATGATTTTTTGCATAATCATAATTAAGTACGGCAAGTTAGAAATAGAAATATTATTACCTAAAGAAATGTGTTTTTTTCCTATGCGCTAGAGAAAACAACATTGCAGCTTAATTCGAACGTCACAATGCCATGTTCACGTCGACAATACGACGTCGCAGTGTAACCGGAAATTATACGTCAGGCTTGCGTTAAACAGTGCCATGTGTGACATTACATCTAACGTCATGTGTCTTTCTTTTAAACCAAACGATTAAAACACAAAATGCATCCCTTGCAAATCGAAAATGACTTATAGATGAACAAAATTAACCAAGAAAATCTCTTTCTATCAATTATTAGGTAAAAACTGCAACAAAAAGAATTTATACTACTGAGTTTGAAGAAATAGTGGTTGAATAACAAATTACATGTCAGAGTTACATATTTGTAACAGTTAGGTTTATACTCGAATATCTGTTGAAGCAATTAATTAATAAAAATGGCGGCACCCATTATGGCTCACGAAAATTTCCTTGAACGTATGTCGAGATGATTTGTTTTCTTTTGCTGATTTTGAGGTTTTTTTCTTTACATACATGTACGTGTTACCTTTAGAGCCTTGCTTCGCGGACAGGCCTTCGGCCCGTCCGAGCTTTGCTCGATAATATACCAACAGGCCAAAAACTATATGCCCCCAAATCAAAGATTCCCAGGGCATAAAAATAAATTCAGTAGGGCTTAAATTTCATACACTCAATCGCGTTTCATAAAAACGTACGCTAGCGTGGAGCGTCACTGTTCATACATTTGTGCATTTTCAAAACTTAAAAATATTTAATATTTCAGTTGTGATATGTGCACACTGTTCCTATTGATGAGGAAATAAGTTATCATTTCAATAGGTAAACATATCGAAGACAAAAATAGGCAAGTATATAATGTTTTAAAACCCTATAGGCAATGAAAATCTTTCTGCTTTAGGCATGACTTCATTATAAGCATATTCATTGTAACCATGTTTAACTACCTTTAACTGTACATCATATCGGATATCACGATACTATACAAATATTGACTGGGGTTGAGGGCAACATTGATTATGTTAGTCCCAAGGGACGGAATATTGCCCGACGCGGAGCGGAGGGCAATATTTTCATCCCGAGGGACTAATATAATTAATGTTGCCTAAAAACAGTCAATAAATGTTTTGTTATATGAAAAACAAAACGAATCAATGAAATAGTTTGCTATATTCTAAGAAGAATCGTCTTTATATTCTCTCTATATAGAGAAAACACTCAACATAGTTGATATTTGCTCCTCCGAAAATGAACTTTACAAGATTACACCGAGAAAACGTGTTATTTCGTTGTCCACTATCGGTGTCGGTAGTGCTATTGATCTAGAGAATCTTGCCATGATTGCTTTCAAAAACGTTATCTCGTTCTTTAATAGTGATGTCGCTTTTGCTTTGTAGTCGCGATGTTTTTATTACGTCTCAATAAATCAATCTTCTAGTCACAATCAAACTCTGTAAAAAGGAGGGAAAAAACTCTCTGCCGGTCAATATTTAAAATTAAATGACCAGCTATATTTTTCGTCGGAGCAAATATCAATTATGTTGAGCGCGTTTTCTCTATATAGAAAATATAGAGACTATTATTTACTGAATATAACAAATGTAAATAATACATCACACATTGAGATTAATATCACTTTTTATTATATTTTTAATTTATATATTTTAATTAAGTTATCTCGAATGCCATGGTTCGGAAATCCCAACCACTACTTTAGGTATTTTTACCCTTGATATCTCAAAGTTTTTATCTCAGTCCCATCGAGTGCGAGATAACAAGGTTAGATTGTATTAAATCTCATCCAAACCTTTACAAGAGATATTTGTAAAATTTCCACCTTTAAGATATTTGAAAATCCTTTATTCCCCCTTTACCCTAAATCAAAGTACACAGTACTATACAATGTAAAATAAAATTAGCCTGGAAAATTTATAAAGTCTAAGATAACAGTCCTCTTCAGTCATCCATTGCACAAGATAAAACCTGTCTGGTCCGGTCACCTGTCTGTCCTTGATAGTGACCTTGACATTGGACATACTGATAACCAAGCGGGAGAAATCATGTGCACATTGATGTATATCAGCTCGCCAAACATAAAAGTCCAGGGTACAGCTTTCTCCAGGTATCACTGCACCCAATCAATCCTGCCTTACCAACACGTGCACAGCAATAGGCCCATCCTTCTATGAAGGAGAGGGGGGGATACAATAACAGATATTGATGGGCGAATCACTCGGGGGGAATTTTTTAAGGGAGAGGGAGGGGGATACAATAACGGACATCCATGGGCGAATCACTCGGGGTCTACATCTGTGAAGGTCATCAACATGTCCTCCAACTCATCTCTCTGTAAAATAAGAATATCTTGTCTTGTATCTCCGTGTTAAATCAAAATATCTCGTTTTACATCTCTATGTAAAATAAAAATATCTCATTTGCATCTCCGTCGTTAAATCAAAATATCTCGTCTTACATTCTATGTAAAATAAAAATATCTCGTCTTGCATCCGTGTTAAATCAAAAATATCTCGTCTTACATCTCTATGTAAAAAAAATATATCTGTCTTGCATCTCCGTGTTAAATTCAAAATATCTCGTCTTACAATCTCTATGTAAACATAAAAATAAAAATATCTCGTCTTACATTTCTCTGTAAAATAAAAATATCTCATCTTACATTTCTCTGTAAAATAAGAATATCTCATCTTACATTTCTCTGTAAAATACGAATATTTCATCTTACATCTCTGTGTAAAATCAGAATATCTCATCTTACATCTCTGTGTAATAAGTCACGCAAGAAAACTGGCCTCAAAGACAGCACCTAACATTATAATAGGAAGCAACAAAATAACATTATCCTTAAGAACATTGGTGAATTTCTTCCAATTTCCATAATCAGGACCTGCCCATTATTTCAGAGATGGCTACTATATGTTCTGTATGTCTGGTACACGGAGTGATACAGACAATGCCATTCTGGCATTTACAATGTCCAATTCCTAGCAGCAACAAAAGTTGCCTATGGGTCTTATAACACACTGATGTGAATATCACATGATGAACAAGAGGCCCATAAGCCTAAAACAGCTCAATATTTGAACAAACTTGTAAATAAAGTACATACGGTAAAGTAAGTTTTACCAGTGCTTCTTAAAATGTTTGGAAGATGAAAATATATTTTCCCCATGCTTTTTAAATATCCCCCCTCCCCAAGAACCACCACTCTGCCCCATCATTTGAAAAGTCTTGAATCCTGTTATTAGGGCATGCCTTGTAGCTTCGAGAGAGTGTAGCCAAGTGATTCTGAAGATGTCAAAAATGTGAAACTGAACAATGACAAAAACAGAGATGACAGACAAACCAGGATCAGAGAAGTTTACCAAGACCTCAGAAATATTGGTCCCTGTACCTGAAAACTGCTGTTGTTGTCTGTTGGTTTTGTAGCTGAGATCGTATCGTCCCCTGGGCTAGAGCCGACAGTGAGAATTGAGTCGTGTTTTTCCATTGACTGACGCACATCAACTATTCCATCATCACCAGACGCAGGGTTTACACATCCTGCTGATGGCTGTGAATATTGCAAGTCTCCATCAAGCTCTTGAACACTCCCAGTGTCCGTCTGCAAGAGCTTAGAGGATCCAGATTTTGTCTGGTCCACACAGACTCTTACATTTTCCTGTTTCTCAGTCACCCCCTTACACTGACTAGGAGACTCCTGGGAAGATTCTATGATCTCTAAACAAGGTGAACTGTTCGAGTCGCTATCAATGACCTCTACATAAGGAGAACCTCCGTGCTGTTCACTTTCCCGTTCTTCATCCTCTTCCTCCTGTTCCGTTTCCATAGTATCAATGACATCTGTACACACGATGCTTTCATTCAGATCTAACAAAGAACAAGATTGTATCATATATATTTCTTATACCTACTAAGGTATTTTACTATTAAACTTACAAAGCTTTTATACATATTCTTTAAACCATCATTCAACATTCATTAAAAGCTTAGTAATAATAGCAGCAGCCTTCTTTTGTTATCTAGTGGCCCATGGGCTTTTACAGACTGTTTGAATTTATAAGAATTATATATACATTGTATAAGACTGAATCCTTCTCTGGCTTTGTGGTTTAAGGCAAAATGATTTTGTAAACACTCTACCCCCATTTACACAAATTCTTAATCAGCTTTCATTTCTTCTCATTTAAATAAACTTGAATTAGTGAATCTTTTCTTTGCACTAATATTGGATAAAACTGGTTTAGTGGCTCTTGAGAATTTGTCAAAAAAGTGAAATTTACTGATCGAATAACTCTGCTGTTCACAAAAATTTACAGACTATTTAGATTTGCTGTCCACCAATGTTGATGAATTTACTGATTGATTTAAATCCGCTATCCATTATTGTTGACAAGCTATGAGTATCAAATTAGCTCTTCAGGAACTTATTTACAGTGAGCTAAAATTGCTAAAAACTGACATGACATGAAATTTTATGACTTACTGTATTATGTGTAGGAAAATAAACCACACATAATTCTGTGGTTCAACTTTAAAATCTGAGAA
The DNA here is from genome assembly GCA_903981925.1 of Ostrea lurida. Classification (NCBI taxonomy): domain Eukaryota; kingdom Metazoa; phylum Mollusca; class Bivalvia; order Ostreida; family Ostreidae; genus Ostrea; species Ostrea lurida. Next base: position 2,929 of record CAJDSM010053043.1, on the reverse strand, counting down.
ACTTATTACCGTTAGTATGGTCATCAGGGTGTGTTGTCGATATGTTAGTTTGGTTGTCAAGCAGCTGGTCGCTTGGATGTAGTGTTGCTATGTGGCTTTGGTTGTCAGGCAGTTGGTTGTTAAGGAGTGGTGTTGCTATGTGGTTGCCCAGCAGCTGGTCGGTACAGATATTGTCGGTTGGACCCATTGCCTGCTCTCTACTATGCTGCGACAGAGTTACCTTCTCCTGCTCGACATACCTCGGGGCAGCTATACAAGGGGCGCGTGGATGAACCAGCATCTCACATACTCTCTGTGCTTCTACACAAAATGAAGAAACCTGGAAACACATTGGAAGAATGCTATATTTATTTGAATTACCACATGCAACAAGAGTCAAATGGGCCAAAACATAAGAAGGATAGAAGAACTGAGAAAGATGAAAAGAAGAACAGATAAAGCAAGATAGAGAAACATATAGGCAAAGAGGGATAGAAAGACAGGAAGAGGAATAGAGAAACAGAAAGAGGAATAGAGAAACATATGGAGGGATAGAAAGACAGAAAGAGGGATAGAAGGAAAGACAGAAAGGAACAAAAAGACCGATAGAGGGATAAAAAGAGGAATAGAGGAACAAATACGCAAAGTGGGAAAGAAAGACAGAAAGAGGGATAGAAAGACAAAGAGGGATAGAAATACAAAGAAATAATAGAAAAACAGAGGGATACAAGAACAGATAGACAGAAGGACAGAACAACGTTAACCAGTATCCTAAACAGATTATTACAAAGATTTCAGATCACTGCCTATAATTAACATACTTGTAAATTGTCATCAAGCTCTGCCAGTTTGAATATGGTAACAGCACACTGTACGGGGACTAAGGCTTCCTGGTGAGGGGCCATCACGCACGCCTGTAGGACCCTGAGGAGCGGGAGTCTGCAGCGAGGGTCGCCGTACGGAAACGGCACGTCAAATCGGCCTCTGTACACTCGCAGGGCTGTCGTGATGATGAAGTCACATACTTTCTGAAGTATTTATAATTGATGAATTTACGAGATTATTTTAAAGTAAATTTACAACATTAGTGTGAATCTATGAGATTACACAACAGAAGTGTAAATATTTAAGAAATGATTAGTAAGTATTGATAAATGCGAGTTACCTAGAATAACATATTTTTCTCGACTACTGAGAACATACCCACCTGGAATGTTTTGCTCTTCATCTTAACACCAGCCACCATGATCCACCAGTACAGCGCTGCAGTCAATCATTATACAAACATCAGTCACATGTACGGAGTTACAAAATAAATACTCAGATATGAGAAGAAGAAAAATATACACGATGCTGTTCTGTGAAAACACTATGCACCCGTATTCCACAAGCTCCGCTGAAGGGACTTGTCATAAGGATTATTGCATTAATGAAAAGGCTATTCCCTACCATTCATTAAGTTTATGGCCAATGTTTAATTTTTTAATAATGTACGTCAAAATCCAAGGTCAAGGTCAAACATTTTGGTACATGATAAAAGGGCTTGTCATAAGGAATACACATGTGAAATATGAAAGCCCTATCTCTTGCCATTCAAAAGTTATGGCCAATGTTAAAGTTTTTGAAAAGTAAGTCAACGTTAAAGATCTTGTCATAAGGAACATACATGTGAAATATCAAAGCCCTAGTACTTACCATTCAAAAGTTATAGCCAAGGTTAAAGTTTCAGACAGAATGACAGACAGGACAAAAACAATATGCCCCCCGATCTTTGATCATGGGGGCATAAAAAGTTTATTCTCATAAATATGTGTGTATTGTAGAGATACAATGCAAAGGATTATATTAACAAAGTATTGACTTGCAGTGAACATGGAGGACATGGAAGTGTTGTTACATCCGCAATGAAAGTCAATCTTTTCTGTTATTTCTGTTGTTTGCTAAAATATGGCTGAAATCATTAACTTGGGGTGAAATATGACAGAACACTAAAGCAATCAATTATGCTTTATAAGACCTTCAGACCAGCATGGAAACATATTGTGCTTTACTTGTTTTACTTATAGTCGAACCTCGTTATCACAAACTCAATGGGACCAAGAAAAAACTTTGAGATATCCATAGATCTGAGATATCGAGAGTAAAAATACTACAGAAAGAGGTGGCTGGGACTTTTGAATCACTTCGACATAGCCAAGGTACTCGAGATATCAGTGTTCAAGATACTGAAGTTGAACTGTAGTAATATACTAACTGCTGAACAGATATGTGTTTTCATAGTAAAATACTAACTACAGCACGAATATTGTTTGCCTAGTACTGCTGCACGGACATTTTGTTGTCTTGTTTGAACTACTATAACAACTGGCCGATGGCCTTGGAGCTAAAGTGCTGGAGTTTTAAGTATCACGTGCTACATCAAACCTAATAAGTTGTGACTTTCCTTAGACAATTCCTCAGCAATCGGACGTAAAAGTTACAGGTTTTTCAGATGAGACGATCAAAACTTACGTCTCGTGTCACGGAAAGTTTATAACGCTTCTCCTATAACTGGCGAAAATCTCAATATGTCAAGTGAAAGTTTCTTAAAATAATGAAAACCAATGAAAAAACAAACAAAATGTTGTAAGGGACTGGTCTTGAACTCACCTTGTAAAGCATTCTCTGTTATTGCGCTGGATTCTCTGTTGAGCAGTTCTGCACGTTTAGCCACATCACTCGTGTCATTCGCCATCTTCTTTTTCTTGGCAGGGGAAGGCTCTGCCACATTCAGGCCATGGAGAGAATTCTGATACAAATTTTGTATAATTTTTTAAAATGATTGAAATGCAAAATTTTAAATTTTAGTTGGGTGTGTTCCACATAAATTGACATTCTGAACCAAACTGTTTGTAACTAAGAATTGTGGTGTATGTTACCCGCCTTCAGTGTGTTATCTAATGGTTTACAG
>CAJDSM010053039.1:4611-22134 GCA_903981925.1 Ostrea lurida | reverse complement strand
TCTCGTTATATAATTCATTAGCCAAGAGCTTATCTTTCTTCCTAATTAGATACTTGTTTTAGTTCATTTATATAAATTTCTAATTTTGTGATTAGAAAGGTGTTTCGTCTGATGCAGATGCGCTCTCTCATTCTCGTATTTGGGTACTCTGCAATTTTAAATTTCACTGTTTTTTTTGCATAAATTGATAGCAATTGCAAAATACAAATTTCCAGTCTGTTCCATGAAATGCGCTTTTTCTAAGTAAGACCATTTTATGTCCTGCTGAAACAATTCTTTGAACAGTAAGATTCTAACTTTCACTATGTTACATAATTTTCGTTAAATTCTTCATCAGTTAAATACAAATTGATTAAAGGCAAAGTGCAGAAAGGTACGAACAACAGATCACATGGGTCGTTAGTCGTGTGACGAAATACCAATATAGCGCGAAACTGGCTGCGGTAACATCGTTACGTTAAAACTTCTGTTGATGGCACAAGAGACACATTTATAACAAAATCGAAGTGTTTAGGGGCAACACGGAGCCTCCCGACAAAGCGTGCGACAGTTGTAAGTACAAGAGTTTCCCGCCTGGCTAGGAGTCATACCATGCGCTGCTGACCCGCGGTCAACACCCCGCGAGTCGAAGCCCGTAGTTGCGAACTTAAGAGCTAACCGGGTTTACCCGTAGTCACATTCTAGCTCGAGAACAATGACCGTCTAACAAAAAATAGTATTGAAAGAGTTACTAGAATTGAGGGAATACAAAACAAGAGTCGTTGCGGCAGGAGACACCGGCTTCCGTCGGAAGGGTTCCATACACAAAGGTGGCGTGTCAGGTACCTAACAGTTGAACCATGTTGAACCGTCACCACTCCGCGGGTAGAGACCCATTAGTCTGAAGTCATAATTAACGTTAAACAATCCATAAGTCAGGGGTATCGGTGTGGTGCTGAATAAATCGAGGACTTAACCTGGCGACTGAAAAACACGAGATCGAGACCAGCATGTTGACTCCCAATGGGGTCGGTCATAATTGCGTAACCACTCCATACTTGTAGGATTTACACGGAGCCATTAGGAGAGTTCTGACGAAGAGAGGCTCCTTTAAAGGTGTGGTTGGTTTGATATTATCCTGGCATACAGACAACTTTGGTCTCATTCCACAATAAAAGGGAACTGATCAATACGCAAAACAAACATCTACAAAGATATTTGCTCAATGTCAACTAAGAACTCAAGACGACTTGCTTATAGAATATCAACTTCAGAAGTAGGCCGTAGACTGATAGAGTATCAAACAGAGCTGGTGGAGTGGGAATTAACAAGAATAATTTTATGGGGGGAAGAGCATGCTTGGACTGTGATGTTCAGCGTAACAAGGAATATTTCCTATTTGTCATTTTCTTTTGTGTTAAAGAGGCACGAGCGAGGACCTGAATCGCAGGGCTCATCATATGATTGTACCTCAAGCCCTAAAAGCGACCGGAACAGCGGTGTCATTCTAAAATATCCAGGATCGAGCGAGCTGGGATGGTCAGTTAAGTTTTAAATTTTGGGAAAAGTCCGCAAAATGAATTCAGGGTTGTTAATGTGATTAGGTATGTTAGGAGGAGGGAAAGAAAGGGAAGGAAAGGAGGAGGAACAGCGGAGCAAAGATAAAACTCGCTCCCATCTGCGATACATAACGGCTCAGTCGCATCTGCTGCCAGTTTTACACATGCGCGCAAGAGCGGCAGTCCAGCGCCAAGGAGAGAAACAGAGAAGGTGAGTACACTCTGATCAGTGTACTCGGGACCATGCAGCGCTGGTACCCAAACGGGGAGAAGTGAGACATCCTCATAATTTATTTCGTAGTCATCAAGGTAGGTTAGCACTCCCAATCTTAGAGCGATGGGTCTTTAATGTAGATGAGAACAAGTGGACCGGGATATAACTTCGAGTTCTCCGTCGTTAATTAATTGTCCGATTGTCGTTTTTGGAAACGTATCCCTGACTGCTGCAGATACGTTGGAGATGAGGTTGGTTGAGTTAACATTCTTAACTCGTATGGCTGTCGGCTTCCGAAGGAGCCCATCATCTGATGAGTCGACCTGTTGTGATATATTTTTGGGGTATGGGAAAAAATGTGACGTCCGTGCGTCAGTTCAGCATAATGATAAAGCCACCTGAGGAGGCAAGATCTGTATTTCGGACGAAAAAGTGTGTAGGACGGGTTCTTACGCCCCAAACTCGAACTCTCTGTGCTCCGTATGAGAAGAGTTCATATTCAAGTTCATGTTGTCCGTGATCTGAGTAATGCCTCCTCCAGCGAGGATAGCAGGTGGATATTCTCATCAAAAAACCAAGATTTGAGGGTGAGTGAATTCCTGTCACAATAAAGAATTCTGAACTCAGAGTAACATCGAGTAATTGTCCCCGCAGTGTCCTCATACTACCCTCCCACGTCTCGTATAACCCGCGACGATGTTCAGCATGATCTCATGTTATTAACCCTAGTGCTGCGAGAATGAAGCTAAAAACAAAACTCCAACATAAGTGATATCAACTCGCCAATCAAACCAGCCGTAAACGACCTACGAAGTCATTGGCCTCTTCGGCCCTGTGTATGAATTTGAACAACAGGGGATACTACTCACGAAAGGGCCGATATAACACAGTTGCAAAGTTACCTACAGATACTTAGTATTAGATTATGGAAAAAGCTTTTACCAGGAAAACAGATGCTCATCTATTATTGTTCTGCGAGGCTTCTGCTATAGGATGCACAACATAGTACAAAGCGAACCGTTAGGACAAGAGTCGAACATATTGAAAAACAATACCGTCATAGTGTGATAGTCAGTCGACGTGAGCCTAGGGTAATGCATCCGTGGTTCACATCAGAGTTGCGGAAGCCAAGGCGACAGGTCCGACTTATTTTATTATAAAAAATAAGGAGACTTGCAGAGGAGAATCACGTTACAGAAGCCAGTCAAGCAGCAGGGAGAGCCGTGCCGACGATGTGGTGCGTGATTGTAGATGACAAAACAATTGACAGAGGCCGCGTGGGTCAATACGGTTTGAGTAAAGAACACAGCCGAGAAGGACTCGATATCACCGGAAAAGGTTATCCAAAAGTAGTGTATCATATAATGTTAGCTCCGCACGAATGTTCTGGTGAGGATAATGTTTTGAGGGACCTCATACCAATTGAGCAGGAAAGAGAAGAGAGTCCAAAACCGCGGAAGAAAAACAGAAGTAAAGAATACTGGCGGACCAGTGCCGATCCTCAGCGAGCGGCGCGAAACGAGGGTCAGAGTTAAGGGCAAAGTTGGAGTGGTGTATCAAGGTCTAGGCGAATTATCACGAGGAGGTGAAGGAAAAAGCAGCGCACGGAGAGCGTAGATAAATTAAGTACAGCCAGGTTGATCACGCATCGACGCAACGTTTGATTATCGCATACTCGGGAACTGGACCCGCGGAGCCTCGACTCACATGGGAGCTGTTCTACGGGACAGTGGACATAAATTATTGCGGTGGAGTGTTAACTGAGTAACAGTACTCGATTGTTTAATCACTAGTTAAAACGTAACCCCTACTCGATATGTGACATACAGTCTGGCAGGGTAATCCACCATTCCGGCGATGAATACGCAGATGAGATCGATGGACAGGCGGTGAAGAGTATAGAGTAACGAGCTCCCCCATCTCAACAAACGAAACGCATCCACATTAATAGAAACTTAATATTTCATATATTGTGAAAGGAGGCTAATGGAGTGGAAGATCTAGAGCAGGAAGAGGCCGCCCAGGTAACCAAGGTCGATGATTCGAAGGAACGCTCAATTACTAATGATCGTACTCTGGTTTGGTGAGTTGTTTGTGTGGGACGGCAGCTCGTCCACCGTTGCGATAGGCGAGGTAACAAACAAATTTTTCATCGTCTGAAATGGGCTGGTAGAGGAAGGCGAGGAGGAGAAACTGCTCGGGGTAGGTTCAGGCGGACCTCTGCAAGGAGAACTGTACTTGGCGAGTGGTCAATGTCAACGTTGTGCTACTTAAACAACATTTAGTGTCTGCCTCCCCCGCCATGGGATTAATGCAAGTAGTGTGAGTTTAACGCGAGCTTTATAAGATTATTGAGAACAAACGTACTTGGGATTGGGCCTAAAAGAGTCATGAGGGGTCGATGTCTACCCAACCTGGTTACGCATATGAAAAGTGAGACGGAGCATCAACTCAACTAAGCTATAACTGAAAGGACACTCACAGGAAAAGGTAAGAGACTAGCGAAATTATTTCCCTGTAGCTATCTAGGCATTGTAGATCTCTCGGTCAAGACAAATAAGTATGTATATTGTTGACTTATGACAAGACTGTAACAGCTTGGCAATTCTTCTTTTACATTAAACAATATGAGTGGCGAAATATCTTGGTCACATTAGAAGCAGAGGTTTGTTACCATTCATTCTTGGTACAGAAATAGTTATTTTTCTAAAAATAAAAAAAAGATTTCCAAATCAAAGAAATAAAGAATTCTAAAAAAAAGAGTATTAAATTGTGAAATTAAAGAATATTTTCCTATAAAAAGAATTCACGAGATGAATACAAGAAGGCACATTGTGCCGCTTAAGAATAAGCGACTAGGGTAAATTGTCCAACTCAGGATAAAAGAACAATTGATGTATTATTCTTTAGAATGATTGACTGCTACAACAGCGAATTGATTGTCCCTTGAAGCTCATATTTTACTAATCAATTTTAGTTTAGGGATATTATCTCTTCGTACTCTACATAGAGGTGATATATGTCAAACACAAACTGCTAGGTGCTAGAGTGGATGAGTTCAGGGCCCACACTTGACAACAAATACTTAACTCATTCTCCTTTACTAGTGATGGATAAGTTGATAAAAAAATAATGATGTATATTTAAGTGCAGTATTAAGGTATCATGATGAAAAGTAAAAAAGTAATTATAAAAAAAATATGTAATATGCCAAACTTACATCAAGCCCTCAAGGTTATAAATTTCCAATTGCCTGTGTAGTTTATAAACTATTTATGTAAATGTCTACACAAGGGATACGTTATCATGGATAACACGGTCGTCACTTTTCCAAAAGCTCACTTTATCAGTGCCCTCACGATGGGTTGTAAGAGATCTGAAAGCGTGGGACGAAGTACAGTTAAAAATTACTAACCATGTAAATAGTCGAAGTAGATGATTTTACAAAACGCCAGGAACGAAAAGTAATGCCTCTGAACGCAAGCAACCACTTTAAATATGTTGCACATGTTGAGGACTTAATTGGGGTCGATATTTGACATATATCTTCTAAACAATTAATTTTTGGTACAATTATAATTATCGTATAAATATAGAAACATACTGTTATCGGAACTGATTCGAACAAAAGTGGAAAACATAATAGGAAGGATCCATCGGCACAAGGGAGTAGAACGGATCAACAGGGGAATGCTTAACTCCTCCTAAAGGGCCGAGGCCCTGGGATCCCACCCTACTGCAGTCTCTCGCCCACCAGGGGTCTTGCGTGTTTCGGACCCTACCACTCTTCCTGTTTTGATATGATAAATTCTCATAATTGTTTTACGAGCTTTGCGATGATTGGAATCTAGAATGGTTCTTTATTTGCTTTGCACTTTACCTTTTGCATTTGTTAATTGTTTAGGACGGATTCAAATTTGGTACAAGAGAATGAGTTAGTTCATAATATCCACAATACACATGACTTAAGATTTTTATGTGTTTTAAGGATCTTCGTTACTGCAAGGAAACGCCTGTTAAAGTGGAAAGTTAACTATGTATTTACTGGGAAGTATATATTTCTTCAGAAATAGTTCAATGAGTTAAGTGGATAGACTTCTGTGATGAAAAATGGTATTCTCTATAGATGACTTCGGGAGAAGGTAAACTCATTATGGGTATAATTTTCATAGTGTCAAAGGCTGAATAGAAACAATAGACCTATTTACCAGGAGATATGATTGTGACTACTCCCCGATAGCGAATAATTTCAGACGACGAACGGCTGTGTATGAGCGAAACCAGTATGTGTGAACGTTTACTCGTCTAATATGATAGATTTCGAGAATTAGGAAAGTTGGAATATTGTCAGCGTATATGTGCAAACAACTAAGGAAGTGGATCCAACTACAACAGTGTTTTATATGTCGATCATGGATCTTAATTATGCAAGATAATTTAGCAAATTACTGAGTCGAGATAGAGGTAAAACGACGAAGAGTAGGAGGTCGCTGCGGAGATGATTGTCGATGTTAAAAATAGTAAGAAACGAAAGAGCGTTACATCCTCCATGGCGAACACTGATTTGTCCTAAGGCGATTCGCTTTTGTACGGAGGTCCGTGTTGCACGGATACACTCGCAACTTTTGTTTAATGAGTTTTGGTATGGATTTTATGATTAGGAACGATTTGTGACGACAATGGTTGAAACTTCGCCTTTATGACGTAAAAAGTGCGAAAGAGTGGCTTGAACAATGTGCTGATTGGGGACTAGATTGTAGAATAAAAAATAAAGAAACGTACAGAAATTCGAGGATAGTGGAGGAAATTACTTTACAAGTCGAAGGGTATTTCTGAAATTGAAAAGAATGTTAAAAATATGGGAACTGTGGGAAACCGGACGGTGCTTGATGTGGCTTACGCCAGAAGCAGACAAGACCTCTCGACTATGTCCGAATGTTAAGTTTGCGCTGCTGTTCAGAGTAACAGTTCCTTGAAGACGTTGCAGAGATATTCACGTGATACTCCGAGGGGCTGCTAAAGTGGTTTTTAAATTAATTAGAAATTGTGCAGTGGACAGTTTAATTGGATTATGATTGTTTCATGTTTATCCCAACGCTTGAGAGGAGCGAAGACATCGAAAGTAAATAAAAACGTATTCAACTGGCTGTGGAACTATGGAGAAAGTAGCACTCTTTAAGAGTAGAACGTTTAGCTGCGAAAACTTGTTTAGAATCAATGCAACATATCGGGCCTTTAAAAAAATCCGCATAGCAATGAAGCGATGCTCGTATGAGACCGTAATGCGAAGTCAATCTGCGGAGGGAAGATAGATAGTATACACGTAATCAGGAGGAAGAAGAAGAAGTGATAGATAAGTGGATATATGGAAGACTAGGCAATGAAGAAAGGGCGAAGAAGTTGAACAGAATTAAGCAAAATTTAAATACTTAGGTCGGCAGCCGCTTATCATATAGTTGTTGGGGTGTGGTTCAGGGTTCTGCCAGGTCTAAGAAGCCCTCCATATGCCTCTTCATAGAGTACCCCGAGAGATCACTCCCCAAATATGAAAAAGCAAGATAATGCTCAAGAATCTGATCACCAGGGTATGCATACTGCTTGAAAGCGGATATTCAGAGGTTCTTACCGGGGAAAGCGTATATATTAATTATGCAGGTAAATACACATTGTCGAAGAATAATGATTGTTAATTGATAGGCACCAGATCAATCAATATTGGATCATTTTTTTAAGCGGGAGGGAGAGCCAGGGGCGAGTATAGCGAACAAGCCAAAGAACACTCTTGAATGTAATGCAAGGGTCGGTGGCGCATAATAATAGCGGGAATCTCTTTTGTGGACTTTAGTTCAGGTGAAATCAATAATATCAGCATCAAAAATATCTAAGGGGACTGGAGGTTCTTACAGATGTTTTTAACTGACCTTGCTCTGGGCTGATTACAAACTACTCGATCGAACGTAAGTCAGGCTATGAGTTGAGGAACCCCAAGCCCCCCTAAAATTATTGTTGCGATACCTATATGTCAGGGCAGAAACTAGAGACTGTGGAAATGTTCAATACTAAGAGTTTGATGCGTTCCCACGGAGCTGACCCCAGGCGTTTACCTTTCCGTTTCGACGTGACTTACGTAGTCTCGAACGACAGATGGTACAACGGTGAGCGGCCTCGTGACGCAGCCGGTCAGATGTGGAGTGGTGGCGGTTTGTTACTCAACGTGGCTTATGGGCAGCCCTACGTTCTCTTCTCGCTTTCGTTTCTGAGCGGTCGAGGCGTGAAGGTCAAGGTTTCGTGCTCGGTACACTCGATTGTGGATATGTCTTTTCTGAATACTGACGGGCTAGCACTTACGTTTGATACGGTGTTACTAGTGCGCGCGGATTTCATATAGTGCTTAGCGGGTTATCTCTCCTGATATTGTTTAGAGTGGTTTGATAAGGAATTTTTCACAGTCATGTTATATAAGCATGAGTTTTAATGGAGGGACGAGTTTGGTGGCTAAGCCAGGTGCTGCATTAAGCGGGTGGTGAGCAAGGTATTATGTGACAAATTGGATCTTTATTCGTATTTGTATTGAGAGTTTAAGTTGCGGATGGGGAATAACTTACCCACATGGTTAATCGTTGTACGTCGAAACAGTTGTCTCGACAGGGAACCATTAGTGAATGCTATACTGGATCAATATTTGTGCATGACCTACGTGAAAATAGAAATGAAGGGCATAGCATATCAAAAGAGACCATACGAGAACTGGGTCTCTAGTATTCTCTTTAAACGATTGATTTAATGCAACTTTATATCATATTCATTTTGCAGACGACCAGGATTAGAGAGACTAGTATACTGCTAGCATAGCACAGTCACAAATTTTAATCTTGCGATCTTGGTGTGCGCAATGATTCAAATTAAAAGTTAATTATTTAACTTTTTATAGGATAATCGCAAGCGTTAAAAGTGTTGACCATACGATGCTAAGCTAGACAAAAAAAGAGATTATACAGCAATGTGATTAGTAGAAACCATGTGTATAGGAGAATCGCGACATTCCCGTATATAAGAGTAGTTGCCCGCAAAGAAGATACTGGAATATATAATACAAATTAATTGCCCGTGAAGTGCGTCAAGTTATGGGAGATGAGCAACCCAAACGTGAGAACTACGCATCCCACCCAAAAGATGGAAGATTGGCAAGATATCAGACGAGTGGCATGGAGAGAATATAGCGATTACATTATCTGCATAGCCCGTCAAATTACGACCCGTCATTGAGTTGCCTTTACCAGTTATTGTAGGAAAACCAACGGCGAAGGGATCCACCCGGTTACCATTGTGTGTGTCAATAGCAGTGGGTAAACACAAAAGTAAACGGGGGGGAATTACACCGATGCGTAAAATCTAGTAGGGAGTAATTACCGATTCTAGCGACAGAGCCCGGTATGAAGACAAAGTCCGAGGTGCTGTTCACTTAGATAACCTGAAACATTGGTGCAATGGACCTTAGTTGTCGTATAAGCCTGCAATAGTATAATTGGTCAACAGGCCAAGAAATTTTTGTGTGCGATCGACAGTTCACTAAAGTGGGGATTGGATGTATTATACCGACAGAGATTTTCGTTTTATGACCATGCAATTATTAGTGTTTTTAACAGGGCACCCCTTGAGCAGGTTGACGTTGCGCGCCGTGTGACGCAAGAGTATCTTTGATCCTGTTTTCGGGTATGCAAACGAATGTGTGAGTGTAATTCACATTGGTCTGATATGTCCATTGTTTTAGTCTAAATTGATATTTCAGCCCAGGGACAGTAAATTCAGGTAGATACTTAGGGAGAAGGCATTGCGTTGATTTCATATTAATTTTATTGCCGATTTGATTATAGTATCCGCAATGTAACTATCGGCTGAAGTCGATAAGGACAGAGTTCGCGATTAGTAGGACAATGATGCAAACAATTAATATATAGGTACGGATAGACAGACAATCCGCATGGTTCACGATCTCATATCATTTCGGAAGGTCAGAAGCGAAACGGCTACTTACATGTATATCTTTCAAATATAAAAAAATGTTCTCATATTCTTACCGGGCAGAATATCGTTATTGTCTCACATAGCAAACTATTTGCGGTCCGCCTCGCTGATAGGAGATCGGGGGACGTGCGGGCTCTTATTTTTCTTATACTGCTCCAGGATTCTTTAGGTAAATAGATTTAGCAATGGCGAGGGGGGCCGGCTTCCCTCTTTCTACGTGCATCGTTGTGGAAATTAGTTTGGAAGCTGAGGAATTCCTATTTCCATGTGCATGTTCTTTGTACCTGACAAGGAACGCTGGGACCTGCTCATTTGCGAAGTTTCGGGCTACTTTTTGAAACCTAAACCCTCATGTGACATTTTCCTTTCGACAAAAAAAAAGCTGTCTTTTTAGGTAGCGATAGAAATAATCATCAAAATATGAAGACCTACATTAAGCGTTGGTTTGACGGATGCATAATTATTTTATTCTCATGATCTTTACCTAGCTTTTGAAACACTTAAAACCTTAACTTTAAGGGACAATGGACAAAATGGTAAATGGATAAAGGGTTTGTCCAAATGTAGAGTGTTATATAAAGGGTGAAAAGATGTTGGTTCAATGCTGACTGATGTAATTGGTTTTTAATATTCAGCCAAAAGGATGGGGGGGAATGCAGTTTTGCCCACCAGTATCGCAGTGAGACGAGTAAATGGGGTGTTCCTACCTCAGGAGCGCGTAAAACGTTTGCCAATCGTTGTGTTGGCAGAGGGTTGATATGCATTCATATTCGCGGATTGGTGATGCGACATGTCTTTAGTTAAATCTTAATTGTGTTAAATCTGGATGTGTTATCATTAGCTATTCGTCTTAATATCAATATTACATTTAACAACTAAAAGACATAAGATGATCATAAAAAGAAGGAGGTCCCAGCTCCGAGTTACGTTTAACGGATATTTATTTATATATTTTTCACATCCTCGGTTTTGATGTGTTGCGTTTGGTCAAGGTATTAGTGATATGTTCCATTCTTATTGGAGGTCTTGTTTCGTTATTGTGTGGGCAATTTTTAAAGAAGCTGCGGAAGGTGAGATGTAAGGATGGGTTAGTTACATTATTAAGAATATCCCTTGCAAGATTTGTGGCAGGACCCGTCACTGTTAAGTGCATTAAAAAGGTTTGTAATGGTTGTTGGTCACAACTAGCAGTTGAAAAGCAGATTACCTGTCCCAGCTGATTTTTGTATTTGAAGGACTAGTCCTATGGCTCTGCGAAACCAGTATGCAGTGGTAGCGGGTGGAATGGTGGGTCCACCTTCAGTCATTACAGGGACTTGCTCCAGGCTTGATGGCGGATCAATGCTTTTCACAACCCTCCCAAGCGCCGCCTTCCTCCCCCATGTGCTTGGTCCTCTTACCGTGTGTAGTTAAACTGGGGCTCACTGTGGTCGGCTCCCTCAGATTCTCCCAAAAACGAATTATGTATTTCGACGACGCATTTTCACCACCATACCTTGGATGGGTATATGATTCATATAATTGTAAAATCTACGTCTGCAGTTGTCAATCCGTCTTGACAGGATTAATATGGTTTCCGTAGGACACACCTTCATTGCTGGATGCTATTCCCAGCGTCTTGTGTTCCCTATTGAGTCCGAAAGCAAATATATTAGTGATGCGATAATTTTTGTAAAAAAGTGCACAGGTGGTACATATTTCTTGTTGTAGAGTTGATACTAATTCTATTTCAATTTCAGACTTGACTAGCTAGATAATGTTTGTAGTTGATGCATACATTGTCAAGTAGATATCATATAAATCTGTTTTCTAGAATTAAAACAGTTTTGACACGAGCATAGACTTAGTTAGAGTATTTTACACAATTCCACTTCTTTTCTAGACTACCTCCAGCGTCATTAATAAATCATTGTTAGAGGTCGATTTCGTCTTCAATAAGGATCTAGAGCTGACTTGTCTTGTGTATTTTGACAGACTTTCTACTTGTTGTCCAAGACCCAAGTTAATTGAAGGTAGGCTAATTCGTAAAACAAAACTATCGTTTTCGCATCTCGACATTTGAAATCTATCGATTATTCTAGGGAATGAAGTCGGCAGCGTAGCATTGAATTTGCTGTCATATAGGATCAATGAAGTAAATATGTGGACGTGTTGAAAGCATTAAAGAGGAAACATAAGTTACATACTGGGAGAGATGCATCGGAAAATTAACACACAGACAGGTTTTAGAGACATTTTATTACCCTGAGAACAAGGACGCCAAGTGGAACAGCACGAATCCACCTTGTAGAAGCATGTTAACTTAAATATGTAATGTGAATGAATGTCTATAATTTGTATATGTGGAACAGTAGGAGTTAAAACTCTCGAAGTTCCACTCAATTCTCTAGTGAGCAATTGACTATAGACTCTCAAAATTGTTACTGATCGAGATAATATCTCTCGGAAGTAAACTATGATGTGTCACAATTGCATAAATAAATGCAGACATACCACGTGGGGCTGTGTAAGTGAGGCTGTAAAAACCATATAGTAAAGCCCATTCTCCATATATTGCGGGCTCGCACGTCATGACTATCTCATCTGTCGATAAAAGTGTGAGCTATTGTATATAGTGATAGACGGCTGAAAGTCTGGTCATAATCTGCCTAACTTTGAGATCAGTTCCTTCTAGAGAGGTGCAGTGAGAATTGTAGTGACTGAAAGATCCTAACGGTCGAATATTAGACTGAGATCTCGGCAAGAAGTGCGAGAGAGCTGTGACAAGTTGAGGTTCTAGTATGCCAAAAGCGTGTGCTCATCGGAAAATGGTCTCGAGGTTATCTGTGAATAAGGGAGTCACACCGAGCAGAATGTGACTGAAATGTCCGTCATGAAGGGTGACGGGAAAATGTCATCACCGCTATTCGGAAGCAGAATTGCCGGACGAAGAAGTCCGGAGCAAACTGGTATAAATTATTGTTGGTGGTGGATTCCGGCAGTTAAAGTGAACGATAGTTTGATTTTACAATACAACATGTTGCATGAACTCTGATGTGTGTAGTGGTGACTTGTAATATATAGTCTATTTAGAAAATCAGCCGGACCAAGTTTGTAAAAATATATCAATATAGTCAAGTACGGGACGACCAAGGTTTCCACATGAAAGGCGGGACGTGGGTAGCCAAGTCGATTGTGATCATGGCACCGAGGACATGCTCATCTTGGTAGCACAAATTATGTGCCACCTGGTCTATCAAGATGAATGGTCTACAACCCGGAGAAAGTTGTGGACCGAAAACATTAATACTTAGATCTGTGGGGAAAGACTCGGCAGAACAGTGAAGCTGATAAAACTATTTTAAAAGTGAATACCAATGTAGTGCCAAAAGATTGGGACCATAAAAAGGCTGGTCGACGGATCTAGAGGCTATGTGCCTGACAAGGAAAGGAGTCACGGATCCTTGAAATTTAGCTAATTCATGCGAATCTCTGCTCATTGATTGTACCATTTGCAAGAGTTACAATTTACATATCCAGTAGTGATGTTCTCAAAGCTCGGAGATAACATGAAGGGGGACCGGAAGTCATAGCGAACTGGGACTTGGGTGTCTATCGGCATGGGCCATCGTGAGAAGGTAAATAACACGTGGTTTGGTCTCGTCTCGGTGGCACAGAGCAGCAGGTGAGTGGGCAAACGATCGACCAGGGGTACATAATAATTAAATTGTGAATTGCAGGCATATTGAATCAGGAAGGACTAGGAAGGGGGTTCCACCAAACTGGTATATTTCTAGCACCGAGGTAGCAGTATTGTCGACTAGTCTATCAGGATTAGTTATGGTGCTTCCTACAGTGTTGTCAAGTTTTTATGCTGCTCCTAAAACCGAATATGTTGGACAATCACAGAAACCATTGAGAAGTAAACCTTTGATTAAAACGGTGTATCAATGATAGTTGCCTATAATGAAGATTGGGGCCTCAACAAAGACTTCGATTGTAGGATACAGAGAGCTGACATTGGCTAACTGAGAGGAGATAATCCTTATAAGATATATATGTAATGCATTGTTTGTCAATTTCTAAGTGTTTTCAATAGTTGTGTGCACTCGCGAATACATCTACAATAACATATCCTTTTATCTCTCCAGGCGCTCATGAACGATCGAGTACATAGAAGATTATGGCGCTGTAGAGACACACATCGCGGGTATATCTTATTGACAGAGTCACCAGCAAGTAGGCGCTCGACCCAGGGGGTCGGCATTGTACACTAATAAATTCTCTTTATACTCCCTCCTACTGGTCAGGTACCATTTATTTTTATGGGCACCCAGACACTTGTGCACATTTCGACAAAATTATGTCTCTTGCAGGGGATAATTCACAGTCCCTAAGATATGTCTCGGGTGAGCAAGTCCGAAACACATGAAAAGTAAAAACTTGAATAAAAATTTAGATACATTGTTGAGATGCCAAAAGATTGAGAGGCCATTTTTTCTCTTATCACGAAGGGGATCAACGCTATGGGGGCACTCTGAGGGGGATTCTCACTTGCATCACTCTATAATTTTGTTTGATAATTGAATGTGTTTCTGGAGGTTGCCCGTGTTACCTGGAAGTTCTGTGAGCGCCGGCTGCAATTAAATACACATAATCTGTAATTTCAAGACTTTAATGTAAAATAAATAGCCTATTTTCCTTTGTGTTGGTTTCTTTGAGGTGGAATGAATGAAAACTAGATGGTGGGCGGAAAGAATGGAAAAATAGTGCCTAACCGTCCTCTCAGCTGTCTGGAGCGCCGGGTTACTGGATATGTTTTTTTCTGCGAATGCTGAGTTTCAGCATTTCTAGATTTAAACTTGGTACGTTTAAAGGTTGTTATTATATAATGAGGTCCAAACTAAATTAACAACTTGTGATAACTGTTAGGGAAGTGAGTGAAGTCTATACCAAGAGTAGATATTTTAATAATGGAGGCGTGGATATCCATTAAGCATAGTCCCAGCCGGTATGGAACAGTTATAATTGAAAAAACTGAGGATATCCAGCTACTCGATTATAAGTATGAAATCTCCAAAACAACGCAATAATGAGGTTACATCTTTCTGAAAGAGATGACAACCAGCGCGAATTTCGGGACAGCATAGAGGGGTTTTCAATAACATAATTAATAGGATAGTCATACTCATTTATCAGAGGACAGTCATGCATCAATGTCGGTCCTCATATAAAACAGTTAAACGATAGTCAAATGTCTATAGATATAACAAGTGGCCGTATCAATGGTAATTAATACAATACACAGTACGTCATCTCGAAAAACTCGTCGCGTATATTAATAACAGTGAAATGCTGATTTCTAACTGTTATCTTGATTAGTAAAATAGATCGATAAACAATGGTTTTCGTACATATTATGGTATTACCAGTTTTCGGACTCAATGCTCAGGTTAAGTATCCAGTGGAGTAAAACACTGTTACAGAATCAATTGATATAACCTGATAGGATATACGATTACCGATAGGTTCATAGTAGATACAAATTGCACAGGTATTACTCCAAGGTAAATACAGTACTCGCAGTTTGTAATACCAGCAGGATATAACCACCCACCGACATAAGAACGAGTTCCTCATTATTCCTATACCGAAATAGAGAAGATGAGATTCCACATTAAGAACTGTGCTCGGACTGGCCGGGCCGGGATGGTACCTTTAAAAATCGCTGTTAAAAATAAACGACTGTGCCCGCATTGACGTCACCGAATGGGTCGATAGGACGCATAAAGTTTAGTTATCTTTCTCAGCGATCTCGGCCTGAACCGCCGGGACTGATTTTCTGGTAAACCACCCAGATCTAGCCTCATAATCAGCGAGGGGCTCTCTGAAAAGTGCATTTATCTTCCTGTCGTTTGATTTGATAAATAAAACTGGTGGGGCAACTCGGTTCGTGTTCGCATGCGGCAAAGTTGAAGATTGCTGCAGATCCAAGGACGCAGACTGCCTTTGGGAGGCGAGCGGACAGAAACACAGTGCAACACTGACAATTAAAAATGATCTAGCCGTAAAAAAGGCGTCATGAAAATATTCGTCGAGTGAATAGTATCTGAACTCTGGCACTGTGTAAGTCACTGTGGTTCTTCCCGTGATTCGAAATATAGGCGAAAGAGGAATATAACTCCCGAGACACTTGGAGGGCTATTTGAAGGAAATTTCTTCATGTGTTCAAGTAGGGCGCGTATAACAAAACAGTTGTTGACAGGCGGGTGCTCAGGGAAACAATGTCGACACTGTCATAGCACCGTAAGACGTGCCAAGCTCGTTGGCCTATTCGTACGGGCAACTAATTGGGCAAACAGCTCTGCACTCCCGGGTGCCCAACCAGACTCGACTGGGATTTTCCGCGTCTACCCCAGTCAGACACTGTTCGATTATTGATATTTTCTAACACTATAACAGTTACGTATAATTTCATATATACTAACGAATACGTGAATCAAGTTTACTAGATCAAAATCAGTCGGAGGGAACCCGACCCGGACATACCCTTATCGGTCTCAACTGACTCTCGATGTCTTATATAAACCAGTGCGTTCTCCATGTCCCTTCTGCCAGGGCCTGACGTCTGTGCGGAGACCCTAAAGTCCAGGGCCGAGGTCATAGCCCCGCAACCCGGGCCGCGTTCACCAAAGCGGCTGTCGGATACCAAAGGGTTCAATATCGTTGTACATACTGCATGTTTGCAAAAAGACTGAAGAGGGAACGCAGCAACTGCAACGTGTCCTGGTATATTGCCGACTTTAACTGTTTATACAATCTCTTTCGTTCAGCAGGAGTCAGCTACTACAGCAAAAAAATAACCGTTAACCTCTACGACAATCTCGGGTGAGACAGCAGCAGCTACTGAGGTGTCAGTAATGGCAGCAGATTTCAATTGACCATTTCCTAAGGGAATGGCAGGCAAATTGACGTCAATGGGACGTAAGATCAACATTATTATTCATTACAAAGATACTTGCCTATGTTATTACTTAACTTTTTTATTCTTAAAACTCTTTGTATGATCTTGAGATCTGAGATTGTCCAAATAGTACTGTACATGCATACTTTAAACAACATGAGGAATACACCGTTTTTATGTACGAGTTCTGATGTTCGTAACGAGTTAATTATGTGTAAGCAGCTTTTGGTGTGACAGTATGTGCTAGGTAACAGTGGTCTTGTGTGTAACTTTATGTGGATGTACAGATTAGTATGTGTAGCGAGCTTGTGCCATGCTTTCAGTTTTGTGTGCTTTTACAGTTGTGGTGTTTGTACAGTTTTGTGTGCACAGTTTTTGTTGGTTTATCTAGTTTGTTGGGGACAGGTTTGTGTGTATAGCGATTTGTGTACAGTTGTATTTACAGTTGTAGTGGATGATATTTAGTTTGTGTGCAGTTTGTGAGAGGCGCGCGAGTGTGGGTGTAGAATTTACGATATTTATCCGGGTTTAGAACTGATAGACAGTTTTTTTGTCCTAAATAGATACTTGTTTTGTTCATTTATCTGAAATTCTAATTTTGTGAAGAAAGGTGTTCGTAGCAATGCGATTCATTTGTATTTGGTATTGAAAATAAATTATTTTTTTGTGCATAATGATGCATTTGCAAAATAAAATTTCCAGTCTGTTCCTGAAATGCGTTTTTCTAGTAAGACCTTTTTATGCTGAAAACAATTTTTGTACAAAACAACTTTCAGTATGTTCATAATTTTTCGTAAATTCTA
>CAJDSM010053035.1:417-15688 GCA_903981925.1 Ostrea lurida | reverse complement strand
AGGGAGTTAGCAAGATTCCAGTTCCCGAAGCCAGGACTATTTCCCGAGGTTAGCCGAGGGAAATAATCCTGGCTGAGGGGAACTGGAATCTTGCTAACTCCCTCAGTGATATACGTTAACTGTTTTATTATACCGATACAAATTGAAAATATGATAAAAAAAAAAAAAAAAAAAATTCAACGAAACAGTTCATTTAATCGTTAGCTATCGTTCAATACTCAATAAATCCATTATATTTTCTCGGATCAGTACAAGTTTTCTAACACAGACAACGATACCTAAACGATTTTCTTTTGCGTTTACACTATCACGAGACTTAAGTTTATAAATTTTCCAAATTCACTCAAAAATCGTGTAAAAATCATCAAACCTAATTTGCCGTTGAAGTTGTCGCCGTGTACTAAACAGGTTTACAAAGCATTGTGTCGTACAAGCATTGTGACGTAACAATAGCGTTAGCGTAATACGTGACGTAATCCATGGCACGTTGGCTTGAAAAACTATGACGAACATTTCGGGTCTTTTTGTGTATTAAAAAAGAAAAGTCTAGAGGATTACGAGTAGCCGGAATTAGTTCTCAAAGCAGGATTAGTTCATATAAGAAATGAATCTTATATTTTTTCGGGTGATGCAGGTATCACCGAATTTTAGACGGTAAAACTCATCAATGCGCGAAGCGCATTGATGAAAAGTTTTACCGTCTAAAATTTCGGTATAACCTGCATATCACCCGAGAAAAATATTAAGATTCATTTCTTATTCATTTAATTTTATATTACGACATCAAAAATAATGTCCATTAGACATTACTTTTTGTTCAGAGTACGATCGAAAATCACCTCAATTCTTAAAGTTTTTAACCAATCAGAATCGGCGTTAGGTGATCACGTTAAATAAAATTAAAATGGATATGACTAACGCCCGGGGATTAGTCCTGCAACGGCAATTTCCAGGGAATTAGCCAAATCTAACCACCTATCTTTTATAAGTGAAAAATCAGTAAAGGTATTATAATGATACCTAATCAACCATCTTTGTTACCTAATCAACCATTTTTTGTTTACAGCCAGAGTGCAAGATCTAGTCAAAGGTGATTTGAAACAGGGCGGGGAAAGGGGATCAATCCCATTATCTCTTTTTGTCAATACAACATTTCCATTTTGTTGCAATTCGTAGCTCAGAGTCAGAAAACTCCGAATTGATTATAGCTTATATTATGTAATATTTACATTTATGTTTATTCCCTAATAAATATTTTGATATGTGCCTATAGCTGCAAGACCGAATCACCAAATTGGTTTGGGGTATGAACAAACTACTTACAGGGTTTTAAAATATGTGTAAATATATGAACTCTTTTAGGTTGAAATGTATAAAACTGTTGACAATTTGATGATGTTTTATTTCAAGAAAAAATATAATAAATACTTGGGTATTAATTTTTTTTTTTAATTTTGCACTCCTTTTTGTCGTGTACGATATGACATCATGAGTGCGTAAATGTCAATTGCTGTATTCTTTTTCCTGACATTCATTGTGACGTAATACAATTACTTACCTAATGGCTTTCCATGAACCGCTACTTCCCCAAAGGATTGAGCGGAAAGTTTAAAACATCATACAATAAAAGTACAAACAAATGCATTTTCTAAGAATGTAATAATAGTAAGTAAATTATATGATTATTGAAAGATGTAGTCTCATAACTGCAACGGTGTGTGCAAACAATTTTCATAAAACCGCTAACGCGCGTTATCAATTTGTAGTGCACACCGTTGCGTCAGTTATGAGACTACATCTTCTTATTATAAATCATATTCATAGCTTGAAAGAATTTGACATTTTCAAATGTACATGTGGAACATTATTGAGTAGGCAGGAAGAACCCGCATTTAAAATGAATACCGCCACATTCGAAGAGAGAAGTCATCGGTGTGATGCAACATCCATCTAACCGCATTGTCAATTTTATTTAAACTGTTGATTTTTTTTTATCATTTGATTGGATGTTATTAAGCATGAATTATGATTTTTTTGAAAAGATTAGTCTCATAACTGCAACGGTGTGTCTTAACGAAATTGAATAACGCGCGTTAGCGCGTTATGAAAATTTGTTTGCACCACCGTTGCAGTTATGAGACTACATCTTTAATAAATCATTTAATTGATGTTATAGTTACAGCTTCTTTGTTGAGCAAATTATTTATTGTCTGTTATTTATACTTTTATACTTTCCGCTCAATCCTTTGGGAAGTAGTGGTTCATGGAACAGCCATTTAGGTGGTAAGTAATTGTTACGTCACTATATTTATGAATTTTTTGTTTATGTACTAGAAAATAAGGATTGTACTCAGCATTATGTGACATTTTTGACGCTAGCTGCATTTGTATTTCTTATGTTTATTCGTACACGTACATAAAATATGTTATTTAGCTATAGTATAATTATTTTAATTATAAGAGATAATTTAGTGATAGCCGCAAGTATTTAATTATTTTGGGTCTTAAATATAAGAGACATCAAATTTGCTTTGTAAGTCATTTATTTATGCATTTCATACATAAAGAGGAGATCTCACGTTGGTATATTTACATGAGTGGTTAAAGATTTCCTGTAGTAATGATATTTCTTAATCATACCCCAAACCAAACTTGGGATTTCTAAATGTTCGGTAATCTAATTGCAGTAATATTGGCACAATTCCATTCCACAACTCAACAATATTTAAATTTAGGACTATATAACAGGTAAGAATTGTAAATTTTGTGTTGGTGGTATAATTGAGTATTGGTTATCATCCGTTTATTGTGTATGTAACGTCAAGGTAAGGACGTGGCTTATAGAGATGCAAACTTAGCTGTATCGATAGCCGGTGACCGATTAGACTGCTAGTCAAATCAAGGGACATTTCTACGATTATTACCAAGGTATATGCGTCTTATGTCAAACTATGCTTAAATTTCATCCGGTTACTTCGTTTGCATGTGGTTACTGATTATATGTAGATGTTGTATCTAATGTCATTAATTTAATGTCAAATGTTTGTGAATGGTGAGGGTAAGATAATGACAATAATGTTAATTAAGAGTTCGATCCATTTTGTTTAGTTCTTTTTTAGAGTATATCTATAGAGTTACTTTGACAAGTACTGTAAGTGTAACTTTTAATGATTCCTTGTATGCAAATTAATAACCTCCTTTCTACAGACTAAAGATCTCAAGAAATACTTACACGAGAAAAATTATCTCAAGAGATTAGTACTGCCTTTAATCATTCCTGAAATTTCCAGTGATTGTGTAGTTAAGAATTAGCTGTCGAAGAATTGTGAATCTCGCTCATGTGAGTGTTGTACTCGCGTTTTTAACGTCTAAAGGAATCATCTCCGAAATATTGTCATGAAGAAGAAGAGTCAGACTTTGAGTAGACTCAGACCAGGTGCAATCTACAGTTATCTTTGGTTACAATTACGCTGAAAGCTAATGGGCAAAGTTGGGTAATATTTTCCAATCAGCAATGACCACTTTTTCTCAAAGAGCTGTAGTTATGTGATCGATGATGTTGTCGAGTTACTTGGTTATTTTTCTTTTTAATGCCAACCAGGACTAATATAATCTGGCTGTGATATGCATTTTTTGGGTATGAAGTCATTCATATGCTTTTTTGTTTAAATGTGTTTTCTTGTGACAGGCTCACGTGTTCTTGCCCAAAAAAACTTTTGAATACGATTTGGCTCTGAACATTCCTATCTTTTTTAAGAGGATTGGCATTGATTTGATGGTGGATGTTCATATTACACGTGTGTTCTCTTTATTTTGTGTCAAGCCCTTCTTACTGTACCGAATTTTTCTGATCCTCTTACCTTGAGAGTGTATTTTTGATCTCATAGCTTTTCAAAATATAGTTCTTCCTAAGGACAAAGCATAGTGTGGTCATAAGGCAAGTATTAATGTTGAAGAAGTATTATGGACCACCTATTCAAATTGTGGAATAGGAGCTCTGTTCATCGAGAGTGAAAGACATAATGCCGATTATGGCCAAGCACCGCTTCCCAACTTGTCGCATGTTGTGTGTAATTTCTAATAATTTTTGGATTAGTCCTTTAAAAATTGAATAATCTTAAAGTGGTCATTCTATGGTTAGTTTCCTCCCTATCAAACACATCTTGTTATTTTTTTAATTAAAAGATAGAATATCCCTGCTATGAGGTTAACACAAGATTAGGTGAGGCCAAAAGGTTATCCACCTATAAGTGTGTGGCAATACACCCTGCGATACAATGCTTGTTTGCAAAGATTCGTTGTCTTTCTGCTTGCCATAACTTCTGGTTGTGTTTTCTTCCATGATCTACTTTGTATTTGTCTATAACTCATATTTTGGGCAATAGGGAAATTTGGGTTAATTTGTATTCACTAGAAATGAAGCTCAAAATTACCCTTGTTGAATCCGCATATATTGTATTGACGGCTTGCTGATAAAATGAAACCAATACAACCACTTTTTGATCTGCTAATTGAATCAAAAAGATTCATCTATCCCCTATCCTTGTTAAAATCAAAAATCCTAGACCATATACAATTGTAGTTCCTAGTGCTGCGCATCAAGCTTTCTTTTCATATTGCCGATACAAAGACATCCATGTAATCATTTGGCACTAGTTGGGTAGAGTGCATGGATCTGCAATCAGTCGGTATAGAACAAATATTAATTGTCAATTTGTAACATACTGTTGAATTGTCTGATCTGTCCATAAATTTCCTTGTTTCTAGCTATAACGTCTTTGCTAAATCAATTCTGACTATGCTATACGCATTTAATCTCCCAGCAATATGGTGCCCCTTCAAAAAGGAGCATGGATGCAGAAGTGGATGGACGAAAAGTTTCTACCTGACTTCATGTCATGAAAACCTATAGGTCCAGACCTAAATTGAACCAATGTTGTCCCCAGAATGTGTATGAGCCCATTCTTACTTTTTCACGCTTCGTATTGTGCATAATGTATATTAAGTTTAATATAAAGTTGGTTTCTATTATATAGTACATATTGACCACCAAACCCTGGTATGGTATATTACAAATCTTTCTCGCATGCATGGTGATGTTATCACTTAACAGCCTAAAATAACCTAGGTTTGACCTTTGATAACTAACAAGGCCTCATCAAATTAGTTTATATTGAATGGTTTTAAATCCCATTTTTATAACAGTGTGAGATTTATCCGATCCCAGCCTTAACAATTCTTTTCAAATTACAACTTCTGCTTGTTATAAAGAACTTCAATGACTCAAGTGAGACTCCCGTAAAAATGAGTCTTCCCCGGTAAGCCGCTGTGTGTTGATTAAGTGGCCGAATAAAGGAAGCCTGCCGTTCCACCTAGACCTTTGTATAATATCATATCTGCGACTTTAGGTTAATGAATTCTCTACTAGTCAATCAAAACTCTGAGAGCCGAGTTAGTGAAAAGCTCTTACCACCTGTAGAAGACTAAGTTCTTTATTGCGCTATCGAGTTCACGTGTGCGGTTAAAACCCTTGTTAAAATCGTAAATTGGAATTCAACATTTAATTCTCGTAGCCCCTTCTTCTACAAAAGCCACACGAGCTGGGTATCTAAAGATCATACTCTCATAAATTATCTAATAATTACAAATATCAATTCACTTGGGTAGAGGGATTAAAAGTATATGCTTCAACTCGATTAGACCCATATGACTTCAGGTACCTCTCATTATCAAATGAAGAAATATAGTGAGATAGCACGCGGATAAAGAATTTCACTTTGAGCCCAATGAGATGATCGTTGTGGGTCATTTAAAATTAAGATCTTAAGAACCACTGGTCCTAGAAAAGCTGAAATTTATATGAAAGCTTCCTAGTATATAGGGCTGGAGATATTAAGTCGCGTGTTTCTAATATCCAGTGATATACGTTAACTGTATATTAATTTTCGTAAGCTTTGATAGCCGGATTTAAAATTTTATATCATTTAGTCATATGATATAATTCATTATACACATTTTCAATTGGAAACGGGGGAAACTGTGACTTCATCCGTGAGTAATTAGCACGGAACTATTTCTTAGTAGTATAGACCTGACGAAGGAGAGACATAATAAATGTTCAATGCCTGTTTTTCTGGCTTCCATCGTCCTACTGCTGGCTCGGGTGGTACCGGTATCCCCTCACACAGTATGGGGTCCTGTTGCCATGGTATTCCCCGGAGGTACTGGTGAACAATGTCCGCTGTGTCTACAGCTCGGGTGAGAGTCGAGGACACCATCCTTGTAAATGGAAGTTCCATGGCCTTCAACCTCTGGCCGCAAAAGTCGGCTTGAACTCTGCCTATTGTTAAAAATCGATATGGAATACCGACAGTATTCAAATATATTGAACGTGTTTTTAAATAATTGAAAATTCAGTTAATTTATATAGAATTATAGGCCTACGCTACCATCAAATATATACTTGCGGAATAAAAGAAACTGTGCATTATTTGATACGTAAAAAAAAAAAAAAAATTAACGATGAACAGATTTCATTTTTTTTCCGGTAAATGCATTCTTTTTAAAGGGCAAGGACACGTTTTGAACTAAAATGTTCAAATTTTAGATTGCCAATTTTAATGTTTACAATGCTTTACTAAAGGTATTTCTTAAGGTCAGTAAATATTTTGACGTCATTTGTGACTTCCAAGTGAGATACAGCACTTACAATTCTTTGTTATGTAAACAAGGCCCGAGCCATGATTTTGCTACATATATTGAATATGCTGCATTCCATTTAAAGCAGATGTTTTCAAATTAAAAGTTCATTCTAAACACAATTAAACAGTGTCTAGTGTTTCTCACATCTCATATTGTTTTAACAAGATATTTTCTACGAAGCAAATCTTTTTGTAAACATTAAACAAGGCTCGAGCTTCATTTACATTGCGAAGATTTGTGACCGCTGTATCTTGCTTATAACTCAAGAACTGACTTTAAGATTTTTGCTGACTACTAGAAATAACTTGAGCATTTCAAACATCAAAATTGGCAATCTAAAATTTGAACATTTTTAGTTTAAAACGTGTCCATGCCCCTTTAACATTTCATAATCCATTAATGTTAACGCCGAATAACGTCAATTTCAGCACATTCGAAAAACACTCGCGTGTGATCGATCACCTTTTGCATTCACGCATGCTTAACAACAGCGTTTCATTGATGCCACTAAAGTGCTCAGAAATGGTGTCGCGATCGGGCTATGTGTAAAAGCGCAAAGGCGGGTTTCTTAAAACGCGCTGTCACACAACACGCCATCGCGCTAACACACAACACGATGTCACCCTTTACGCTAACACGCCATCGCGCTGCTGGCGTGTTGCGCTAACACACAACACGCTGTCATGCCATCACGCTATTGCGCTAACACGCAATCGCGCTTTCACGCTAACACGCCATCGCGCTAACAATCACGCTGTCGCGATTTTGCATTGCAAATACTTTGTAAAATCGTTTCAGGAAATTGTGTCCGGAAACATGTAAGAGCGCATGACAAATATTTGAGCAACTACAAATGGAGAAAGAACTAATTCTTGTAAGAGTCATTAAATCGTTATTTTATTGTCAAAGTTGGAGTTTTAGTAAATAAAGTTGATCAGAATAATGTTTTCAAGATCTGTCAGCAAAATCATATTCTGAATAAAATGAAACTTTTAATCTTCGAAGATTTATTTGTAAACTACATAATATGACAACCTTACTGTATGCAAGCGAGACTTAGACAGTCTATCAAAGGCACACCAAGAAACTCAACCATTTCCATACAGTGTGTCTTCGAAAAATTCTCGGAGTCAGATGGCAGGATAAAATTCCGGATACCGAAATCCTTAGTCGGCCGACGAGGCTCACATTCGTCACATAGCATTGACACTGTTGCGCTCAAACCAACTCCGATGGGCCGGTCATATCCGAAGAATGGAAAACAACCGTATTCCAAAACAGCTCCTGTACGGTGAACTGCAACACGGATCACGCACCAAAGGTGGTCAGAAAAAGCACTACAAGGACTCCCTCAAAGTCTCCGCCAAGCTGTTCAAAATACAACCTGGCACTTGGGGAAAACCTAGCCACAGACCGATTCGCTTGGCGCGCCATCGTGAAGATGGGAGCAAAATGCCACGAGGAAAATCGTACCCTTTTAGCAATTCAAGCGAGGGCAAAGCGGAAAGAGAGAGCAGCATCAACACTAGCTCCATCTGGACCATCTTGTCATATTTGTGGTCGAACTTTCCATGCAAGGATTGGACTTGTCAACCATCTCCGATCCCACAACAAACGATCAAACCAAAGATGAAATATGGTCATCTTCTACAACGAAGGGCAAACTACTACATAATAATATTTCGTCATAAATTAATGAATGTCTTACATGTATATTACAGGCCCGTGCCCAGACTTTTTTGTAGGGGAGTGTGGGATTTTAGGCAAATTATTTAAAAGTCAGTGTACAGAGTGAAATCTAATTTTGATATATATTGTACATTTTGCTTTTTGTATGATTTTGCTGATACATTGTGATCAACTTCATTTACTAAAACAATAAATTACGATTAAATTACCCTTCTAGTTCTTTCTCCATTTGTAGTTGCTCAAATATTTGTCATGCGCTCTTGTATATGTTTGCGGACACAATTTCCTGAGGCGATTTTACAAAGTATTTGCAATGCAAAAAAGCGAGATGGCGTATTAGCATGAAAGCGCGATCGCGTGATAGCGCAACAACACGATGGCGTGTTAGCGTGAACGAGCGTGGGTTTGTTTTCGTGAAAGCGCGTTAGCATGACAGTGCGACAGCGTGTTAACTACCGGTAGCGTGTTAGCGTGAAAGCGCTATTGCATGTTAGCGCGATTGCGTGTTAGCGTGAAATCGCGATTGCGCGTTAGCATGACAGCATGTTGTGTGTTAGCGTGATGCTGAAGTTCTAGAATGATAATTTTGCAGATTAAAAAAATCTATCAAATGCAATTAAAAGCATTTACCAAGTTGTGTTAAGACTCTTTTTGTATCGTCGTTTTCTATTGTCGTCTGTCCATGACGTACAAGCAGAAGATGACGAATGGCTGTCGGCTTCTGTGCATCGTCATCAGCAGGCGTATCTCTGTCCACGTAATCCGGAACGAGAGTCAGCGGACTGGCGTTTTCTTCTCCCCTCCTGCGACAGATCCATTTATAAGTTAACACCGTGTCACTTCGTTGGACCGAGTGTGCAAATTTTTGGGCAAGGATTTTCAAAGTTTTATTTTTGTTTGCTGTGACCAATCACAATGCAAAAATACATGTACATGCATGTTCTTATCGGGTTCTTATTAACATGTTCTGCAGCCAATCATAGAGTGAACTTTGCACTCTCAATCAAGCTAAGTGACACGCTGTCATAATAACGATAGTACATTCTCCATTGATTATACTTCTCTCTGAAGTCCTATTTATTTTCTTTGTGGAACTTTAAATATACAGGGCATATGAAAGGAAGCGTGACCAAACCTGCATTTATAAGCTATAACCAGGTTGAATGGAATTTTCACAATTGGACAATTTCCATCTGACCGACCATTAGGCATGAAGAAACCAAAAGAATAGACCAGACATGCTCCAATTACTAAACTAAAAATACTACCTGTCCCAATTATGGTCCCATTTCACGGTCAGTTCGGAGTTTGTTATGTACAGTGTTTTTTCTCTGTGTCAACAACGCAACCATTCGCGCAACGTCTTGTCCCATTATGTCTCACTGTAGAATGGCGCATTATTTGTTAATATTCCCGAAACCGGCGTACTGAAAAATATAGATGAAGTAATGGTTCAGTCGGAATGCAAATGACCAGATCATGCCATTTTAATGAGCAGGTGTTAGACCACGGAAATTAGGACATGGGCATGTAGCTCTCACGGAGGGGTGTCCGATGGTTGATGATTTAACTGTCAATGTCCCCGTGGGATGTACCTTGTCGGAATGGAATATATCCCACCCTTTTCATTTACATTGAAATCACGATAATCCCTATTTTCACTTTACATTGGAAATTCGGCAAAAGTAATTGTTCCCAAAATTATAGATGGCTTATCATATAATTGAACATCTAATGTCGGAGGAAGACGAGATATGGTGTACATTACATTTTTAAAATGAGGCATGTCCTATTAGTTCAAAGAATACGTTAAAGGTAAATCTACATTCATGACTAGTCTCTTATCTTTACACTTTGGAAATTGGACTGGTAATGTTTATATCAAATTCTGTTGTTGCAAGGGCAGATTGGTCAAGTTTCGTTGTCACGCATGTTCTACATATGGCGGTGATTTGGGGAAGAGGTCGTAAGGTTGAATTGGTCATGTTGCATATAGTACGAAATGATCAACATTATGATTTTAGTAGCTTAATTGAGATTTATATGTTTGAAAATCATTCAATACCTTCTTGTTTTTGAGGAAGTAATCTAGATTTATTATTCATGTTCGCATGTGTATTGTATGTCACTCATTAATTAATTATGTCCTTTGGTTACATCATTTATTAATTCCTGTAATCAGAAGGAAATAAATGATAATGAAATGAAATGAATGTGTATATATTAATAACAGAATATTCCATATCTATGAGTTTAGAATGTGAATATGGGAAATATATGCTTATAATTTATGCAGTGTTTCAAATTGCTATACAGTATTTCTCAGAAATTGATAAGATTGAATTTTTTTTTCTTTTAAACAAAAATTGAAGATTCAGAAAAATCAATTTGCTGCATTACATGTAATTACTTTAGAAGTCAATATTTAACAACTTCTCAACACAACAAAATTTGTAAAAATGAGCGAGATACGTACTCCTAGTTACTACTCAGCTAGTATGTAGAGGAGGTTAGACACAGTTAACTAATGTTTCTCATATGTTCAAGAAATCTAAAAAAAATAATTCGTGGATTACAATATACTCATATGAAATAATTGAGTTGAAATTGAAATCAAACCTGTGACATATGAAAAAAATACGAGAAGAAACTTCGGTATTCCTTGTTCTATAGATCCTTCTGTATGAGTAATGTCCAAAGTTTTTACAAATTAATGCATGTTACATAAGTAACATATTTCGATATTTAAGTGTAACAAGATTTTTATTCTAGATCAACCAAAAAAAAAAAGGATGCTATTTGTTACGGAGGTTGAAATGATGATTACACATTTACAGCTACGTTTAATTCGTCTCATTGGTTTTTTAGACTTATATTTTAATTGATAAAGATCAAAGTATGTTAAGCTTATTTAAATTGCAGAGTCTGAATTTACTTAGCTGTTAAAATATGTACCTCCAGTAATTCTTGATTAAAGGTTACAAATATCAATAATGCGGTTATACACATTTTTCTGTTATTGAGAATTTGGAAATGCCATCCATCATTGTTTACACATCTTTTCATTATCTACGAAGTCTCAATCCAATGGAAAAGAGGATATTTCTATGTGTGTTCGGAGTTATGTAATAATATTGGACTAATAACTATCATTACTAGAAGATTACTTGAAGACAAAAAAGTTTAATAAATTATCAATGGATCATTGAATGTAATAGTTGTTTGTTCATAATTAAAACAAAAGAATGGAGATTGTAGCCATATGTACTAAAAATGTGTTATTATTGTAACTCCGTACGTATTTCTGTATATGAAAAGTCGTAAGGTGTCAGTAAATCAAGGTATGTGATTAAAAGGCCAAGTATGTATAATTATGAATGTAAAATATGGATATATAAATTTTGGGGGGGCATAAAAGTTCACTTTTTGTCTACCTACGTAACAGTGTGTCAATATGTGTACCAGCGAACATTAATCTAGCAGTTCAAAACAGGAGAAGTAGTCATAAGTAAAAAACAGCAATAAATACTGATAAAATTAATATAATGGTAGTAATGACAGTACATGTAATGATTCAAGACTTTATCGTGATATAAAATACCTGTATAACTGCAAGTAGATGTTAGCACTGACAGTTTTAACAATGACATTGCTATTTGATGAGAGAGCGTCTGTTTATCATACTTTATGTTCCGCGAATTGTACCCAGACTTTTATTCTGGGAGGTTTTTTTAAATTGTTATGGAGGTTGTAACGAGAGCTGATTATTAACTTCGATTCAAATGTTTTCAAGAAATAATTAGCAATGGAGGTATTTGCAAAGTTACTATATGGCCCCAGAATCAATGACTATGGATATCTATTATCACTGAAATGCCTACGCGTATATAGTGTACATCAGGTTCATAAGCGAATTTATTGTAAATATCGCATGTTAGTTTTCCTTATCATTTCATGTACGACATATTGATTTTATAACAACATCATTTTTCACTATCTCGAGATAAGAATATTGATTTCTAAAAATTCATATTTCGATGAATACTTCTAATTCTTTATCTAAATGAGAGAGGTGCACTACATAGACAAGGGCACAATCGCTCATAACTGAGCAACAGTGCTTCATAAAAGAGCGTAATTTGGGATTTAGGAATGGTGACCACTGCATGGACATCGTAAACTTGTGGTGTGAGGCATTAGTCTGAACCAACTTAACATCTACTCTATATCGGACATCACTTCCTTCTGTTCAATGAAAAAGATTTTTTTAAGAATTTCTCGTATATAGCTCTGCATGTGTAAAAAATTTGATCCTATTGGGGCTCTGCATCATACCCGAGGGTCAATGATTTGGACAAATTGAATCTCCACTATATCAGGGAAGAGTTCACTATAAAGTTTAAGGTCTTTTGGCCAGTGGTTTTGAAGAAGAAGCTTCTTAAAGAATTTATCCATATTTAGTTATGAAAATTTAATCCCCCTATTTGCCCAAATCGTACTCCTGGCGGAGTCATGGATTTGAACAAGACTTGAAATCTCATTTATACTAGTGAAGTTCATTAAATTTAGCTTTCCTGGCCAGTGGTGTCTTAGACAGACAGATTTTTAAAGATTTCCCAGATTATGATATCGTAAACTTTGATCCTTATTGGGCCCATCGTACACCCGGGGGTCATGATTTGAACAACATTGATCTCTCTAATATCAGAGGCTTCCAATATAAATTTCAGCTTCCTGGCTAGTGGTCTTGAGAAGAGTTGGTTTTAAAGATTTTGCCTATAAATATATATAACAATTTGAATCCGCTAATTGGGGCCCATCGTACCCGGGGTATGATTTGAACAAATCTTGAATTGCTCCTTTTCGGAAGACTTCCATAAATTTTCAGCTTTCCTGGCCCAGCTGGTTCTTGAGAAGAAGATTTTTAAAAGATTTTCCTATATATCATAGTGTAAACTTTGAATCCTCTATATATTGTATGTGTACCTCATCTATCAAGACCAAGGGGGGGTCATGAGTTTGAATTAACCTTGAATTCTCTATATAGAGAAGCTTCATACTAACACTTTCATGCATTTCCTGGCCTAGTAAGATTCTTGGAAGAAGATTTTTAATAAGATTTGTGTGCCGAAAAAAAATTAGTATGCAATATATGTAACAAGCTAATGTTAGCAATCGCCTTATAATTAGGAGTGGGCCTCGTTACGAAACCCGGATTAGGTGCACATATGTGTATTTATAGAAGAACCTCAAGTTAACTTAGTGCATATTGATAATACTGGAAGCTTTGGTCATATTATCAAGTTTCATGGCTTTCTGGACCAGTGAGTTCTTTACGTGGCCGTGTTACAGACTTATTCTTGTTAATATATAATGATCTGTTAACCATTATGAATCCCTATTGTGGACTCAGTCACGTATACTCCACGTGTGTATTTTAGATCAATAAGTAATTTGATAAAAAGCTTGTATCTCTTCATATAATCTAGGGAAAGCATTCATATAAAATTATTAAATATTCAGCTTTTCCTGGAAACCCCCAGTGGCTTCTTGCGAGAAGGAAGATTTTGAAGATTTTCCAAGTTAATACAATGATATAAAAAACTAATATATAGATTCCTATGTGTGGAACCCATACTCGTTTATTCACCTAGAGGTCATGAGAAATGTGTAGTAACACGCATGTGAATCTCTCATTAAAATACAGGTTTCTTCTATGGTAAATTCAAGCTTTCCACTTGGTACCTAGTTGGTTTTGAAGAAGAAGATTTTTAAAGGCCGCACCTATATTTGCGATTTTCTGATTATCTCCCTTTGTGGGGGCGCGGCTCATTTGAAGCACTTGGAGAGCCCTTTCACCAAAAGGATGAATGACAAGTTTGGACTTGAATTCTCTCATCGTGGTCTGAGAAGCGTCCGAAAATGTCGGAAAAGTTTAGGCAGACGACGATGGCAGGCGACGTACGGAAACAGGCGACTCAGAATAGTCACTTGACCTGCGGTTAGGTCCGGTAGGCTAAAACTGTTATGGAGTTACCAATAATTGCGACACTGCAAGAGGTGAAAAAAATATTTTCCCTTGTATGTAGATGCACCAAACTTTTTAAAAAACACACATATGATAATATATGTCTTCTAAAACTGCTTTGGCAAATTAGGAAACATTCGTTTTTGCGTTGGCGACATCGGTATTTTGGGTTTTGTCAAAACTTTGGCGTATCATATTTAAAAAGTTTTCTTTTCAACAATGCATTTCAATGAAAAATAAATCACAAATATATGTAAATAATGCTTAAAACGCATGCCAACCTATTTATTAAGCATAATTTTCTTTCTACAACGCATGATATGCCTGCGACAGGTATGCAGGCTAATTGTGCCTATTTTCTGAGAATGACTGTATATTCAATATGTTCGTAAAAATATGCTCAATCTATTTAAGCGCCAAGTTAACACAAGTTCAAATAGTTAGGGTATCTTTAATTATTTAAAGATACCTTTAATTCATTTAAGGCGCGCAATAATTCAATTAACTTATAGATCTTTTCAAATAATATCTTCCATTCTGAATGACTGCGCGCATTAAATGATTGGATGATATCATTCTTCTACTGAACTGAATTAAGCGAGCTATAATTTTTACGGTGCCGCAGGCTTCTGTCCTTTCCCCCACAACTCCAGAAAGAGATCTGGTGATGAGAGAAGCTATCACTGTCACAGTACACATGGTGGCCAGGGTCCAGGATAGGTTCCATAAGATCCATCACTACTCTCCCTCCTCGACTGACTTCTGGAATTTTGATTTGTTACCCTGTGTACACTTGGAAATCGTCGATATATCTGTTTGACAGATCTTGGAAATAATTAAAGCGCGCATTAC